>SEYY01024777.1:0-17500 GCA_009176605.1 Armadillidium nasatum | reverse complement strand
ATTTTTTTGAGTCTATAACGGTTTGAAACTTATTTGGACCCAAAGTTGAAAAAAATGAATAACTGGATCAAACCACTGGTCCACATGAGCTGAAAATTTAGCTGAATACCTTTGCCCCAATTTCTTGCATTGGTGGGAATAGGTTTTTGATATCACGTCTAGAAAAAAGTTATATAAGCACTTGAAATTTTTTTTTGCAAAAATCGTACCCTTCTGGAGGAAAAAATTATTTATAAAAACGCTACCAACTATTTTTTTTTTTATTTGTGAATATTGTTTAGAAGAGGGCAGGGCAACAATATTTATTTAGTGCATATTTAAATGCTCTTTGTTTGAAGCGAGATATAGCCTCTCAAACTTTGGAAATTTTTGAAATTTGGCCAAAAATGGACCTTTTTGAAGGCTATATCTCAAAACCAACGAATGTCATCGAATAAAGTACATAGAGGAATTTGTAGCCCCACCCCTCCTCTATACACACCAAAAATAGGAAATGTCATAGTTGTATTTTTTAAAAAAATTTTTTTGTCTGAAAAGGTGGATTTTTTTAGTTCAAAAAAATATTTTTTTCTATAGTTGGTCAGTTTTTGGCTTATAACATTTTTCCTATAACTCTGGGAACAAAAGTCTATTAGAGACTTTTGTATCCCATTTAATTTTGAATAAATAGTCCAATTTTCAGCTCATTCTAAAAAGTGGTTTGGCATCGTCATTCAAAAAAAATGGGTAAAATTTAAAAAAAAAAAAAAAAAACTTTTAACCGTAATAGACTCGGAAAAACGCTAGAAATGGACTTTTCTTACCGGTAAAAAATCTATATAACTGAAAGTTTCAGCAGAATCGGCTGAAAATTAAAAAAAAAAAAAACATTTAAGTATAATTTGCCATTTTAACCCCGGCAGGCAACCCCGGTTTTCCCTGATTTTTGGCCGGGGCCGGGGTTGGCCGGGGCCGGGACCGGGGCCGGGCCCCGGTCGGTTCATATATATATATATATATATATATATATATATATATATATATATATATATATATATATATATATATATATATATATATATATATATGGTAGATAGCTGCTTACTTCCACTTCCCTTCTTTATTTGTGTTAAACTGAATGTCAAGGTAAAGGTTTTAGGATCTCTCTCTCTCTCTCTCTCTCTCTCTCACACACACACACACACACACACACACACACACACACACACACACACACACACACACACACACACACACACACACACACACACATACATACACAATGCACATGCACACTCATACGCTCATTCACTTATACAATGTAACATTTCATTTTGAACTGAGACTTAGATATACAAGGATTCTCATTCCCTAGTGAACTTGATATGCATAACTAAAACTTATTTTAGATTTCCGATTGGAAATTTACAGTCTGTGCCAACATGAATATTAAACTCTTGTTGCCTGTCTTCATATTTTTAACTCTGATGTAGTTGATCTTCAAATCTATTTTCTGTTATTGTAATAATCTGTTTTTGCTATTTTTTCCTCCAACGTCAAATATTATATATATATATATATATATATATATATATATATATATATATATATATATATATATATATATATATATATATATATATATATATATATATATATATATATATATATACTCGTGAAGCTAATACATCTTGCCATCCAAATTCTGTGATTGTTTATTTTGGGGATTTCAACACATACCACACTGAGTATTTGGCCTTCTCTCATTCCGGTTGAGGTGAGAAGAAGGCAAAGAGGTTAATCATTAGTTACCACGACCACTTATTTATAATGCGTTCTCTCCAGCAAATCTACCTGGCCATAAATGTGTTTTCTGCACTTTAATCGTCACTAACTGGTTGGCTTTGCATCGCGTTTATGCTAACTATCAATTAATCTAATAGCACCTGCTTTGTCAATGAAGGTGATGGCCGTTTTCATTGACCGAACTATCATTATCATTACGTCTTAAAGTAAATCATTCTTCTCATTCTTACCAAGAGAACAATCTGCAAATGCCAAATACTACATTACTTTAATTCTAAAAAATATCATTTGTAGTAAGGCATGATTCATATTTCTAGACGATTTAATTGTTGCAACTGTAGAATTTAAATATTAGAAAATCATCACCCGATCTTTCAGAAATCTTCAATATATATATATATATATATATATATATATATATATATATATATATATATATATATATATATATATATATATATATATATATATATATATATATATATATATATATATATATATATATATATTTGCTTCTTCCTCTTTCCCTCCTTTAATATCTTCCGACGGCACAACTGCTGTTTTACCTTCTTCTAAAGCTGAACTCTTTGCTCAAACTTTTGCCTCTAATTCAACCTTTGACGATTCCGGAGCTATTCCTCCTCCTTCAACCCCCTCTAACTCAATTATGCCTAAAATTAGAATTTCTTCTAAAGATGTCATTTCTGCTCTCTCTGAGCTTAATACTAAGAAGGCGTACGGTCCTGATGGTATTCCTCCTGTGGTTCTCAAAAACTTGCGCTTCCGAGCTTGCACCCTGCCTCGGTAAACTATTTCGTCTTTGTCTATCTACTTCAACCTTCCCTTCTTGCTGGAAACGTGCGCTCATTCAACCTGTGCCGAAGAAGGGGGACCCCTCTCAACCCTCCAACTACCGTCCTATTTCTTTGACCTCCGTTCTCTCTAAAGTTTTCGAACCTATCCTTAACAGGAAGATTTGGAAGCATCTCAATTCTTCTAATCTTATCTCTGATCGCCAGTATGGCTTTCGTAAGAAACGCTCTACAGGTGATCTTCTTTCCCTTCTCTCTGAATCTTGGTCCTCCGCTATTCGGCATTTCGGTGAATCTTTTGCTGTCGCGCTGGACATATCGAAAGCCTTCGGTAGAGTCTGGCACAAAGCTTTGATTTCTAAACTTCCCTCTTTCGGTATCTATCCTTCTCTCTGTGATCTTCTCGCTAATTTCCTTTCCGATCGTTCTATAGCAACTGTTGTAGACGGCCACCGTTCATTCTTTAAATCTATTAACAGTGGTGTTTCTCAGGGTTCTGTACTATCACCAACACTTTTTCTACTCTTCATTAATGACCTTCTCTCATCACCTCATCTCCTATCCACTCCTATGCTGATGACTCCACCCTTCATTATTCCTTCCATTTTGAAAAACGTCCCACCCAACAGCAGTTGATAGACTCGAGAAGGGTAGCCTTGGAGCAACTAACCTCTGATCTTTCCCGTATTTCAAATTGGGGCAGAGAAAACATGGTTGTTTTCAATGCCTCAAAAACTCAGTTCCTCCATCTCTCCACTCGACACAATCTTCCACACAAGTATGATATCTTCTTCGAAAACACACAACTCAAGCCTTCATCTGTCCTTAATATACTTGGTGTTTCTTTTTCTCGTGATCTTTCTTGGAAAGATCACATTACTTCTCTTTCTAAACAAGCTTCTAAGAGGTTGGGTGTTCTGAGGCGCCTTCAGAATTACTTCACGCCACCCCAGTTGCTTGCTCTGTATAGGGGTGTTGTTCGTCCCTGTATGGAGTATGCTTCGCACATCTGGGGTGGTTCCACACATACAGCTCTCTTAGAGAAGGTGGAGTCAAGGGCATTTCGTCTCATCAACTATCCTGCTCTTACTAACTCTCTTCAATCTCTTTCTGCCCGTCGAGTTGTTGCGTCACTCTCTCTTTACTATCGCTATTACAACGGACACTGCTCTTCTGAACTCTCTCGTTGCATACCTCCTCCATTGAGAAGAGCTCGTGCGACACGCCTTTCTACACAGTCTCATCCTTTCTCTGTCCAACTCTCCGACCCCAGACTTAACTGCTATGCTCAAGTCTTACATATACTCTACTGGTAAAGTCTGGAACACACTCCCTTCATCTGTTTTCCCAACTTCCTTTGACTTGCATACTTTCAAACGCCGTGTGTCTGGACACGTCGGCCACCATCAACCATGATAATAGATCTTTCCCAACTCCGGTGGAATTTGGTAGGCCTCTGGCCTTTGCCCACCGGAGGAGACATAAATATATATATATATATATATATATATATATATATATATATATATATATATATATATATATATATATATATAATATATATATATATATATATATATATATATATATATATATATATATATATATATATATATATATATATATATATATATATATATATATATATATATATATATATATATATATATATATATATATATATATATATATATATATATATGGGCTTAGGTTAACAAGTTATCTGACCTTGTATATCGACATTTTGAAATTTCAATTTTAATCGATATTTTAAAATTTCTATAATTTTAATATTACTTTCACTTAAGTAGTGACAGGTTGTACTTTTGTCGTTTTAAGAATGTTAAAGAGGTAGGTTCAATTTGTTTTACAGATTGGTATATATATATATATATATATATATATATATATATATATATATATATATATATATATATATATATATATATATATATATATATAATATTTAAGTGTATATATATGATGTAAAACGGCAGTAGGCCTGTATCCCACGGCAACGTTCTATCTATCAGTTAGGCCTGTATTACACGGCAATTTCGGTCGTGCAGGTTATGATAAGTTGAACTAAGTACGCTAGAAAACTAAATAATATTAATATTGATAGGCATAAATGAAATGAAAGCTGAATAATAAAAATACAAAAGTCAAAAAATTTGCATTAATATATCGATGTTTCCATATATTGAAGGTCAGACTTCTTATTCTTTATATATATATATATATATATATATATATATATATATATATATATATATATATATATATATATATATATATATATATATATATATATATATATATATATATATCAACCAGGTTAATAGAGTAAGGGTAATTTTTAAATAATTGCAATTTTAAAGTTCATATTTAATATGTATATTTTAAATGTTAAATTGCATACACTTCGTTAATTGGAATGAACTTCTCATTTAAATAAAAAATTAATTATGTATATATATATATATATATATATATATATATATATATATATATATATATATATATATATATATATATATATATATATATATATATATATATATATATATATATATATATATATATATATATATATATATATATATATATATATATATATATATATATATATATATATATATATATATATATATATATATATATATATATATATATATATATATATATATATATATATATATATATATATATATATATATATATATATATATATATATATATATATATATATATATATATATATATATATATATATATATATATATATATATATATATATTCAAATTACATCCTGAAATTATTTTTGAAATGTTCATGTTGAAACACTAGGCCTATTTTCCCTAGATTTATATAATAAAATGTGCTTCTCTCTCTCTCTCTCTCTCTCTCTCTCTCTCTCTCTCTCTCTCTCTCTCTCTCTCTCTCTCTCTCTCTCTCTCTCTCTCTCTCTCTCTCTCTCTCTCTCTCTCTCTCTCTCTCTCTCTCTCTCTCTCTCTCTCTCTCTCTCTCTCTCTCTCTCTCTCTCTCTCTCTCTCTCTCTCTCTCTCTCTCTCTCTCTCTCTCTCTCTCTCTCTCTCTCTCTCTCTCTCTCTCTCTCTCTCTCTCTCTCTCTCTCTCTCTCTCTCTCTCTCTCTCTCTCTCTCTCTCTCTCTCTCTCTCTCTCTCTCTCTCTATTTTTAATGACTTTCATAAAAAAATATTTTAAAAAGCAAAGTTTAGTGTCATTCATTCTCAACTCTTTCAAAATGTATCCATTCATAGTTTGCATGAAATTCATTTTAGGCAATCGTTGTTTGTTTTTATTAGTTTGTTAAAAAATTTATATTTCAGTACTTAATTCAAATTCATATATTATATATATATATATATATATATATATATATATATATATATATATATATATATATATATATATATATATATATATATATATATATATATATATATATATATATATATATATATATATATATTGTATTGCCTGGTTTCTGTTGTACAAGATTTTCTTTCTCTTTTATTTCTGCAACATGGTAAGTCTTTATTATTACTTCCACTTAGTTGATTTTCAACTCAGTTCCTTTTGACCTCATATATTCCAAATATTAAATATTTGCTCAGATGGAACAGCAATGATTTTTCCCCAAAAAAAAAATTAGGAGAAAAGCAAATTTAAGAATAAAGCGAATATAGAAACGTAATATTTGGCTTTCTCAAACAGATTTTATAGTTACAGTGCGGAATACTTCTTTGAGTCTATATGTAGTTGATATGATTTGATAATACGGTTTTAGAAAATAGGATTCAACTCATTTTTTCTAGAAATTTGAGGTAGACCTAATGTCAGGGGCCTAAATCTGAATTTTGCTGGAATTGGTCATTTTCGGTTGGAGTGGAAATTTTCTAAAGCAAAAATAGGATTGCTAACATATAACAGCAGTAAAATGATGGATAGATAATGAAGTAACAGAGAAGAGCATTAATAAATTATATAGAATATAAATCTGTGAACCAGATTTAAAGGCTTTCGGCCTATTTTATATGAGGAATAAAGGTTACAAGAATATCATCAAATATAAATCAGTGTCTAAGACTCTGTCTAGAGCTTTCTCTATGTTAAGATCAACAGCAAAAAATTCATGTAATTGTCAAAAGCAGATCATGAAGAGTAATTTGCGAAAGTAGATCCAAATTGAATGTTTCTTTTTTTAATACAAATTACAATGTGTGTTAACTTCATAAGAGTTTAAATGCTTCCAAATTTATTGTGTATATGTGAAGGTGGAATCGATAAATTTGGTTGTACAAGAGTTTACACCAAAACAGGATAGTTTGAGAAATGACACTTACCCCAATGTTTTATCACTGACAGAATGGTGTTTCCTTCCAACTGTTTTTAAATCACCGATCCTGTTAAGCATCGACAAAACATTTTACCATCACGGTATCCAACCTCTTAAGTTTTTATAATTTGAGAGGTACAGTCGAAATACTTTCATATTTTTAAGAGTGTTTTTAGGTTTATGGTTTGGACTCTGGTGTTTCACCCATTGGTCCCAATTTATCATCACTAAACTCTTCATCCGTGAACTCATTTCATATCATAAAAACATGTTTTCTCTTATTTACTCTTTTCAGATTATGCTTTATGCTATAGGATTAAAGATTTTGATTTTATTTTATTTAAATGTATATTTTTATTTAACAATGTTAAATTTTTTTTCTGTTATGCAAAACAAGAGATCCTCGATCCATTTTAAAAATTCAACTTAGGATGCAATTGAAGACTTTCTTTCCACTTATTTGCAGTTTATTTAAGAACGATATTTGCATGTGTTGACATTTCTGGGGATGTTTTTTTAAAAGTTTTATTTGTCTTTCGTTCTGTAACACTGTTATTTGAGATTTTTAAACATCATGTTTAAAAAAGAGAAAATAATATTTTGATTTAAATTTAAACAACACAAACAGTGTACATAACATGATAACAAATTTTTGAAAAAATATATATATATTATATATATATATATATATATATATATATATATATATATATATATATATATATATATATATATATATATATATATATTATTATATTATATATATATATATATTATATATATATTATATTATACTATATTATATTATAGTATATAATTACTATTAGTGATAGTTGTAGTAGAAGCAACTGTACATTTCGTAAAATGCTCTTTACAACGAGTAATATTGCTATACCAATAATAATAATAACAAAAAAAATTCCTATATTATTAATGTATTATTATTATTATTATTTTTTTTTTTTTTTTTTTTTTTTTTTTTTTTTTATTTTTTTTATTTTTTTTTTTTTTTTTTAAAAATTAATTACTAAATATATATATATATATATATATATATAATATATAATATATTATATATATATATATATATAATATATAAATATATATATATATATATAGCTCTCTTTTGCTTAATAATTTTGTGATTTTAATGTTTTAAACCTTATTGAAAAATAGAAAGAAATTCGAAACTTAAAATTTTCCTTTTTTTTATTTCTTTAGAGTTTAAATAAAAAACTTTGTTTTACTTTAAAACTTTTTTAGTAAAAAGAATTAAAGTATTTCTTTGCGAAATTGTTTCCCTTAAAACTTTTTAAGAGGGCAGAAAATAAAGGTAGTCCGGCCAATAATAATAATAGTAAAAATAAATATTATTATTATTATTTATATTATTATTATTATTTTTCGAAAGTATGATAGTAATTCAGTTTTTATTTTTTTTTAGTTTTTCTCCTTTAACGAGAGAGAGAGAGAGAGAGAGAGAGAGAGAGAGAGAGAGAGAGAGAGAGAGAGAGAGAGAGGAGAGAGAGAAAGAGAGAGAGAGAGAGGAAGAGAGATGATTATTTGTCACAATGCAAATATTAGAGAGTTAAATTGTAATGATGGAATATTTTTAACTTTTTCCCAAAAATGTAATATTTTTCCATATATTTAAATCTTCATAGCCCTTATCTTTCTTTCAAATATTTTAACGCTAATGCCTATCCTAGAGAAATATTTTTAATATTGTTAATTATTTTATTATTATCATTATTTTTAGTTTTTAATTTACTATATAATAAATTATATATATATATATATTATATATATATATATATATATAATATATATATATATATATATATATATATATATATATATATATATATATATATATATAATATATAAAGTATAAAATATGTGTATGTAAAGCTTGCTACTTGGACAATGTAAAAAAGTGAACGTTAATTGAGATTGCCTGAAGTCTCGTATTCACTTTGCGAATATTAGACTTAAAAGAGATAAACCATTCATTAGTTCATTATAATGGAATGCTTCAGTAAATTATAACACTCCCCAATGAGGTGTCTCTTTGCCAAGGCATTGTTACACTTATATGTTACCTACATTTTTCCGAGAAGCTGCCGGCAAATCTATTCTCCGCCCTAAAAATACACTTTTATTTGCTGAAATTTTAATAACTTTATTCCATTTCTTCTAATTGTGTTTTAAAGGTATTTCTGCTAAAGATGTCTTCAGATTTACTTCATTTCACTTTCCATGTTGTTGTTTTTCATGGCTGTACATGAGTTGTTTGTCCTTATAAGAATTCTTGATCTTATAAAAGAAAGATGTTTCTTTTGACGGGTTATTAGTATAATAATTAGTTGTAAAAGAGACTCTGATGTAAAGTGATATGAACTAATAGAATTGGAGAACCATATTAAAAATTTGCAGTGTCAGTTGGTGTTGACGCTAAGTAAATTCTTCTATAGTTAGGTCTTCACTCTGAGAAACACTTCTCTTTAAATGTGCGAATGTAGGTTATATATATATATATATATATATATATATATATATATATATATATATATATATATATATATATATATATATATATATATATATATATATTATATATATATATATAATATATCAATGACGATTTTCTGAGAAGGGAAGGAAAGCAATGCCTCTTGTACAATTATATATCGCCAAGAGTAGAAACTATTGAGAATATCTCTCTTTCTTACCTTTCTTAGATGCATTACTTATAGACATAAAATAATGCTGTTTAAATTAGATTAAAAAATCTCCAATTCATTTTAAAGTATAAGGCAAGTTTGGAAAATATTTTGACCCACTCACTATTTACCTAATAGACACGAGCGAAAATTATATTGGATCTAGACTTAAAAGTTTCTTCTTTTGGGAGAGGAGCGAGAGGACGAGTATAACTGGAGAAAGTGAACCCATTGTTGCCAGACAAATTTTACATTCCAAGTATATAAAATGGGGTCTGAATGATATTGACAAATTTTTTTATTTATTTTAAATTTTGATGTATTAAGAGATTTAATTAAAAGTAGACTCCTCATTTTATCAAACTTTGAGCAATATTCAAGTTAAAATTTTGTTTCCCTTATTATCTCAAATTGTTTACGAATAAAAGCAAAGAGAAGATCAATAAAGGTGATTTTCACCTGTTAGAAAACATTTGATGAACGAAAACCTTTTTTATAATTTTAGTTAAAAAAATAAATAAATAACAACTTCTTGTTTATACATAAATAAACTACAAACACCATTTTTAGGGATAAATTTTCGTATTTATTTCATCATTATATTTTACATACTAATTATACAAAAGCGTCAATTTTACCATTTTTAAAACTTGAATATTATTGACTTTGACAAATATTTAACTTTTCGGGTCACGATGATCAGGTTGACAATTTTATACAATTCGCTGCAAGGATAATTATTAAAATATTTGAAAGTGTTTTTTTATTTTACATTAAAATTGAAAAGAAATTTATTCAAAGATCATCTTTCACATCAATATAACTATTACGAATATATGATAAAACAATTTGTCTCATAAAAATAAAGGCTCATTGATAATCTTTTCATAGTATTATAATATAATTTTCAATATAGTAAGATGAAAAAGTTACATATATATATATATATATATATATATATATATATATATATATATATATATATATATATATATTATATATATATATATATATATATATATATATATATATATTCTTCTAATAATTTGTTCCTTCTGGTATAGGCTAATCTTAAAACAAAAGTGAAGATATTGACAAGTATTCAGAGAAGATTTTCTTGTCAAAAGTTTTGAAGTGAGAACTTATCGTTGATCGGGTATTCAATTTTCTAATCTCTGAAATTGTTTCTTTAATGGTCGAAATCAATGGTTTAGGATACAAAGTTATGTTACACTGATAAGTTACTCGTAAATTTTTTATGTAAACATCAATCATTCTCTCAACATTCTTGACTTACATATATATATATATATATATAATATATATATATATATATATATATATATATATATATATATATATATATATATATATATATATATATATATATATATAAAATAATGATTGTGTCGTATTTCAAGATACGAAAATAAATAAAGGATTGAGTTACTTTGCAAACGCGTGTATAATACTGTCTAATACATTTTTAACATATTGTATAATATATATATATATATATATATATATATATATATATAATATATATATAATATATATATATATATATATATATATATATATATATATAATATATATATATATATATATAATATATATATAATAAATATATTATATAATTATATAAATATATATATATATATATATATATATATATATATATATATATATATATATATATATATATATATATATATATATATATATATATATATATATATATAATTTTTTTTTTTTGAGATTTGAAATTTTTTTTTCTTTAATTGAAATAAATTTGGAAAGATTTATTCGTATTGTATTTCTTTCTATAGAAAATATGTTCACAGTTCCACCAAATATTCCTTTCCAATTTGTTTTTATTTCTCTTTCGACTATTTTGATCATTCTAATTCTTGTTTTATTTTTGAACACCTTTCCTTTCATTATTTTTAAATGTTTTCAGTGTTTTTTTTTTCATTTTTCTGTGGTTATGATTCGAGCAAAAAATTATTACACATTTCTCTCATGTTATTAATTTTTAGTATGTTTTTACTGTATATATATATATATATATATATATATATATATATATATATATATATATATATATATATATATATATATATATATATATATATATATATATATAAAATCATTGGTAGATACTTAGAATAGAGGCAGTCGTGTTAAAAGTTATCCCATTAACAATGCAAATATGCTGTTCAGCTCTATAAGGTTTAAATTAAGAAAATCGTTTCTCCATTTAATGACTTGAGTGTTTTATTTTATTATTTATTTATTTTTTTTTTTAATGTTTGTAAAATTTTTCATGCTTATTTACGATCTTAAATTAAACAAACTGAACTGAAAAATTGGTAGATTTTTCAGTTTATGCTTTATAGTTGTGTTCAGTGCATATTTAAAATGTATTTTTATTATTATTATTATTATTATTATTATTATTATTATTATTATTATTATTATTATTATTATTATTATTATTATTATTATTATTATTATTATTATTATCATTATTATTATGTTCCTAAATATATTAGTATCTAAAAGTTATCTTTTGCTAAAGGTTTTTAGGAAAAATATGCTAAAGCTGATGCTAAAGAATAATTTAATTTTGTATCATTCAAAGGACTCAGAATTATCCAAATTTTATGTTTTCTGATTATATCTCTGAGTGGTATTTTAAAATGTGTCATTGAGTGTTAGAAATTCTTTTTATTAATAGTTACTATTTATTCAGTTTAATATTTACAAGTTTTTTTATTTAAAAGTGTGGCGACTACTATGCGTTTCTCAACATTTACTGCACAATAGTATTGTAAACTAATTCTAACAAGTAAATATAATATATATATATATATATATATATATATATATATAATATATATATATATATATATATATATATATATATATATATATATATATAATATATATATATATAATATAATTATTATATATATATATATATATATATATATATATATATAATATATATATATATATATATATATATATATATATATATATATATATATATATATTATATATATATATATATATATATATATATATATATATATATATATATATAATATATATATATATATATATATTAACTGTTCTAAGAATTTTTCCCCTTTCCTGAATTTCCTAACTCCGTGCTAATTTTTGGCTGAAGACTAGAGAAAGCTCTTTACTCGCGCTCTTGAGCTCTATTTGTTCGTATCGCTAATTTAAGCTAAATCAATAAAGTATTGTAATTCTTTGATTGCTTTTTTTCTTTTCTTTATGTTAAAGTATCATCTCCTGAACCCTTTTTATAGTTTATTATTCTAATTGATATAATCGCAATATTAATTTATTATGTATATTGGCCTGTTGGAAGCTGTGGCGTATGCGAATGTTCTTAACTACATAGTTCAAGAATTTTCTGATCATCTTTTTCGTAAGTAGATTTTTATTTGCTTATATTGTGTATTTCACCTCTGATCATCTTTCAAAAAATTTTCTGGAGTTTTATAATACAATTCACATGCAGTAACGTTTTTGAATTATTTTATTTATTTTATTACATATTTTGCTCCACCTGTCTTTGTTTCTTCTAATGATGAAAATTTGAGGAATATTCTATTTAGTATAAACCATTCGAACACATAAACGCTCATATATATATATATATATATAATATATGTATATATATAATTATATATATATATATATAATATATATAATATATATTATATATATATATATATAAGCTGGGAATACTGTTCAGATTGCGGGAACGGTTGCTACAATTTTATAATGGTCTCATACGACCTTGTATGGAGTACTCTTCTCACAGTACTACTTCAAACTCACTTGACCCCCTGTCTTTGCGACGTGACGTTGGTGTACTATCTATTTTGTATAGGTACTACAATGGCAGTCGCTTGACCTATCGCATTTCACCACCATTGCGTCGCCCTCACAGCACAAGGAGTGCCATGCTTTTTGTGTGGATGTTTCAAACCCCAAGCTTGTCCGTTGTGGTGGCTTCTTCTTTCCTTCTCACTTCTGTTTTGTGGAACTCTCTGCCATCATCTGTTTTTCCTGCTTCATTTAATCTTTCTCTTTTTAAGGCCTCCGTCTGCGCTCATCTGAGAGATTTGAATTAGGCTGGGATTGGGTGGGTCTTATATATATATATATATATATATATATATATATATATATATATATATATATATATTATATTATATAATAAGCATTTTCTGTGTTTAACTCTTTTATTATTAATAATTTATTAATAATCCTTGCTTTAATTATTGAGTTTATTTTAGGATGTTCATTAAGTCTCATTGGCCTACTGAAATATATTTTTCCAATTAAAATACTCGTTATATATATATATATATATATATATATATATATATATATATATATATATATATATATATAGTATATATATATATATATATGGCTTATAACGACTAATTCATTTGTTCTGTTTATTTATCTCCTAATTCTACTGACTATCCTAAATTCTTCGACTATTTAAACTCCAAAATAGAGCACATTCTCTCTTCTTCTCCTTTCTCTGAAATCATCATATTAGGTGATTTTAATCTTCACCACTGCCAATGGCTTTCATCTAGTTCTCATGATACAGCTAGTGAAGGTGCCTTCCATTTATCTATCCAAAACGACCTTGAGCAGTTGGTGCAACTCCCTACCCGTATCTCTGATCGTCTTGGAGATGAACCCAACATTCTAGACCTTTTCCTAACTTCTAATCCTTCTCCTTATACTGTTAAGCTCTTTCCTCCTCTGGGTTCCTCTGATCACCTTCTTATCTCTGTATCTTCTTCTATCTCTTCAAGTCTTCCGCAGGAAAGACCCCCTTCTACGGAAAGGAAACGTTTGTGGCACTTCGGTGCCGCAAGCTGGTCGGACTTGCGGTCGTACTTCTTTGATTTCCCAGTGGAATGATTATTGCTTCCGTGGGAGGGGTCCCTCGGAGTGTGCAGAACGCATTATCGAGGTGATTCTCTCTGGCATGGAGGCGTACATTCCATATTCTTTCCCTTCTACTAAACCTAACAAACCTTGATTTAAATCTTCTTGCTCTTGTGCTATTCACCGCAGGGATACTGCCTTCAGGGATTACCGTCGTCTTCAAACTCCAGAACCTCAACCCAACTTATTTTTCATCCTAGAAAAGTACAAATTCTATCCTAGGTAACACCAAAAACTTTTCTCCATAGAAAATGCAATGATCTTTCTGGTTCCTCTCTCTCACGCTCTTTCTGGCAATTTGCAAAGAATGTAAACTCTAACTTGCCTCTTTCTTTTTCCCCTCCTCTAGTATCTTCCGACAGCACAACTACAGCTTTACCTTCTTCTGTAGCTGAACTCTTCGCTCAAACTTTTTTCTGTAATTCAACTTTAGACGATTCTGACGCTATTCTTCCTCCTTCATCCCTCTGCAACTCTTTTACACCTAAAATTATGATTTCTTCTAAAGACGTTATTTCTTCTCTCCCTGAGCTTAATACTAAGAAGGCGTACGGTTCTGATGGTATTCCTTATTTGGTTCTCAAAACTTGACTTCGGAGCTTGCACCCTGCCTTGGTAAACTATTTTGTCCCTGTCTTTCTACTGTAGTCTTCCCTTCTTACTGGAAACGTGCGCTCATTCAGCCTGTGCTAAGAAGCCTCTAACTACTGTCCCATTTTTTTGATACTCGTTCTCTCAAAAGTTTTCGAATCTATCCTTAACAGGAAGATTTGGAAACATCTCAATTCTTCTAATCTTATCTCTGATCGCCAGTATGGCTTTCGTAAGAAACGCTCTACTGGTGATCTTCTTTCCCTTCTCTCTGACTCTTGGTCCTCCGCTCTTCGGCATTTCGGTGAATCTTTTGCTGTCGCGCTGGACATATCGAAAGCCTTCGATAGAGTCTGGCACAAAGCTTTGATTTCTAAACTTCCCTCTTTCGGAATCTATCCTTCTCTCTGTGATCTTCTCTTTAATTTCCTTTCCGGTCCTTCTACAGCAACTGTTGTAGACGGCCACCGTTCTTCCTTTAAATCTATTAATAGTGGTGTTCCTCAAGGTTCTGTCCTATCCCCAACACTTTTCTACTTTTCATTAATGACCTTCTCTCTATTACCTCATCTCCTATCCACTCCTATGCTGATGACTCCACCCTTCATTATTCCTTCCAGTTTGAAAAACGTCCCACCCAACAGCAGTTGATAGACTCGAGAAGGGTAGCCTTGGAGCAACTAACCTCTGATCTTTCCCGTATTTCAAATTGGGGCAGAGAAAACATGGTTGTTTTCAATGCCTCAAAAACTCAATTTCTCCATCTCTCCACTCGACACAATCTTCCACACAACTATGATATCTTCTTCGAAAACACACAACTCAAGCCTTCATCTGTTCTTAATATTCTTGGTGTTTCTTTTTCTCGTGATCTTTCTTGGAAAGATCACATTACTTCTCTTTCTAAACAAGCTTCTAAGAGGTTGGTGTTCTGAGGCGCCTTCGTTTTTTTTACGCCACCCCAGTTGCTTGCTCTGTATAGGGGTGTTGTTCGCCCCTGTATGGAGTACGCTTCGCACATCTGGGGTGGTTCCACACATACAGCTCTCCTAGAGAAGGTGGAGTCTAGGGCATTTCGTCTTATCAACTCTCCTGCTCTTACTAACTCTCTTCAATCTCTTTCTGCCCGTCGAATTGTTGCGTCACTCTCTCTTTACTATCGCTATTACAACGGACACTGCTCTTCTGAACTCTCTCGTCGCATACCTCCTCCATTGAAAGGCTCGTGCGACACGCCTTTCTACACAGTCTCATCCTTTCTCTGTCCAACTCTCCGACCCCAGACTTAACCGCTATGCTCAATCTTACATATACTCTACTGGTAAAGTCGGAACACACTCCTTCATCTTTTTCCCAACTTCCTTGACTTGCATACTTTAAACGCCGTGTATCTGGACACGTCGGCCACCATCGACCATGAAAATTTCTTCCCAACTCCGGTGGAATTGGTAGGCCTTTGGCCTTTGCCCAACCGGAGAAAAAATTTTTTTTATTAAAATATAATATATATATATATATATATATATATATATATATATATATATTATAATATATATATATATTATATATATATTATATTTTTTTTTTTTTTCGCTATGTGTATATGACGGAGATGTATAAACGTTTCGCCTTTACATTTCGTTTATAATGCAATATCTTCTCTTCTCATTATTTTGATTTGGCCAAATTGTAGAAAGGCATTTGAAAATGGAGTTGTTAAAGGGAATCAAACCTTGCTCTAATCTTTCGAAAGGAAACTTTAAAAAAGGAAACTGCGAAATAACATTTCGAGGAATGAGATAAATTATCTCATGCTTAAGAGGATTTCACAAACTCTCTGTATTTCAACTTTTATCTGTTATTTAACCATTTATTATTATTATTATTATTATTATTATTATTATATAATTATAATTATTATTTATTATTATTATGGTTACATCATTTTTATTTCATTATTATTACTATTATTATACTATTATTATATTATTATTATTATTATTATTATTATTATTTATTATTATTATTATTATTATTATTATTATTATTATTATTATTATTATTATTATTATTAGTTTATAATAGGTAAGGTTTACATTTAAACCTTTATTTTATTCTAGGATTTCTCTTTTAGTTTTGCTCGACTTTTAATTCCTAATTGTTGATAAATAATCTTTAATTTTATGCCAAATGGTCTATCTAATCTATGTTC
>SEYY01024776.1:30000-46365 GCA_009176605.1 Armadillidium nasatum | reverse complement strand
CACAATGTGTGCAGAAAAAGGATGAATTAGATGAATTTTTACCAGTCTTTGGAGATGAATTGCCATAGCCATGGTTATTTCTATGTGATGCGCGATTATTGGTTGACTTGGGTGGTGTGGTTGGCACTGACTCTACTACAGCTCTAGCAAAGTTATTTGGCTTCTTGGCATATCTTTTAACCACCTCACTCCAAGCATCGCTCTTTTGTTGTGAGGTCTTAACCTGGGAAATGGTGATTACCTCAGGTTCTTCGATTTGTTCGGCAGACAGCTCATTACAATGTTGATTTGCCAGTCTGACTATCTGATCAAATTGCAATTTTTGACCAGTTGCACCCTCATGATTGAGTATGTAATCGTGCATTCGCTGTTCCACTACTGCCGGTAAATTATGTAAGAATGCCTGACGTAAGATTGTCATGGGCACGCATGGGAACACCAGGGTAGGCTCGGTTTGCTAATCGTTCCAACCGGAGTGCGAACATGTTTACACTCTCGCCCGGTTTCCGTTTGGCAAGCATAAACTCTTGCGAATGCTTTGTCCTTTCTTACTCCCAGCCTCATAATCCCACCATTGAAGCAAGGCGTCTTTAATAGCAGTATAAGCCATCTCTTCACGAATAATTTGATCATACAGGTCACTGTAAGAACCCTCGAGGAAGTTTCCGAGGACGATTATCCAGTCTTCGGGTTGGTCTGGATATGTGACCTGGCAATATCTCTCAAACTGTTTAAAGAACGTTCGGAGATTATGTTCCTTAGCAGCATTAAATTTACGTGGGGGTACTGCTTTAGGTTTATATGCCTTAGCTATGATCTGAGTCAACATAGAGACAGATCGTGTGATCATAGCCAGCTGATTTTCAATGGCATCAAGACGATTATCTGAGTTTGGTGGCATAGTTCGACTAGGCAAAGGTCTGGAAGATTCAGACAAGGAAGGTGTCATAATAGGAGATGAATAAGTCGGAGTTGGCTGTGTTGACACAGTCAGCGAACTAGAAACCGACGAAATGGGCAAACCTGATGCTATTGTAGCATATCTACTACTCTCTGTTAAGGATGGCAAAGAGAACCGCACGCCCTCGGGTGGTCCGCGAGTTAACCCAGTTGCTGCGAATTTTAGCTCCCGGACCGGCGACGATTCAGCTCTCTCCACATCTGCAAAATGGAAATGCAACCGCTCTACCGGAGGTCGACTATCCTCCCTATTGAAATCCCTACTTTGATGTTCGCTCTGCCGTTCAGCCCGCAATTCATCCAACTGCCGGTTGGAATTCCCGAGGGCCGAATGTAACCTCTGTAATTCGGCTAATATATACACGTTATCGGGATCTTTTGATGCCACAGGTCGATTATCCGGAACGTGTTCAGCCGCCCGATCCTGTGTGTCCAATTGATCAGACGACTCAGACAAGTCAAGATCCGCGATTGAACCTAACTCTAACATGTCTTGGTTTTGGTAATTTGACATTGTGCTGTATATAATGTGGATATGTTAAGAGTGTAATATGGTTTCCTTTCTAACCCAACACACAAAAGTAACAATCCACCACAACAAAAGGAAGAAGAAAAAAAAATCGCAGAAAAGAATAACTCTGATGATTCTACCAAGGTTTGTCACGAGAGCAACACCCAAGAATGATGAAATCACAAGTATCTGAACAAGAACAAGGCAACCAACAGGAGGATCCTGGCAAGGTCGCCAATTATGTTAAGGGGAGAGACCACCTCTTTTACAACCCTTCAACCCTCTCAATATGAAGACCAAAGACTCGGTAGTCAACAACACTTCCCCCACTGTTACTTTAGTTACACAACAAGATAAGCTAGACACTCAGGTCTGGTTTTAGGATCCTCGTATTACAAGCTTCTCCACCCTTAACGTGGCCTGGGTGAATCAAAGAAGAATTGCCAATGAAACCTCCAATACCTATGACTTATGACTCTACAGATGACTTTACAAAAATTAGAACAAAAGAGAAAGAAAAAAAAAACAAACTACAGGAAAACGCAGGATGCTATCTACTAAATGAAAATACACCCCACTAATATATAAATTTACTGAAATATAAATACACTCAGAAACCATGTACTAATATAAGAAAAATGCGTGAACCAGAATTGTTATGACCCTAATTACTATCACTATTGCGCCAAAGACTTACAACGAATATTACAAACTTTCTCATATACAAATATAAATATTTGTATATGATTCACTCATTAATTGCAACTTCATACACAAGGATGATTAATTATGTATGGTGCAACTAATGAATACTTATTTTAGAAAACTAATTGCATACACAGATATAAATATCTGTGTAGTGCCCTGTTATACAAATTATGATCTCATATACAAATATAAATATTTGTATATGACTTATTCAATAATTGCAACTTCATACACAAAGATGATTATTTATGTATGGTGCAACTAATGAATATTTATTCACAAACAGTCTAATTGCATACACAGATATAAATATCTGTGTAGTGCTCAATTTTACAAAAGTTTCTCATATACAAATATAAATATTTGTATATGATTTATTCAATAATTGCAACTTCATACACAAATATGATTATTTATGTATGGTGCAACTAATGAATACTTTTTCAACAAATGAAAATATACAACTAATCCTAATGTTACAGTAGGTAGTTATAGTTATGGTAGGTTATTAAATACAAAAATTTACAAATTCCGGAATGGGTGTACTTAACTTGTCATTTGCCAGAGGAGATTGTTTGCATTCTCTTGCCTCCTCAGTTCTAAATGAGTTTAGACCTATAGCTCGGCTTAGCAAGTAACTGCAAAATCTGAAGTTAGCAATTATCCCAAACAACTTATCTGGCCTAAACATCAGTCAGATTCCCAATCCAATATGAGTTCCAAACTTGTAACTGACTCCACAATTGGTACCTAAAAGGGTATGGTTATTAAGTTAAATGAATCTAAACATTAACCCATCCCAATAGTTATATTCACATGTCTAACCCTCCTATTAATGTAAGGATATGTAATGGTAAACTTACCCTTGCAAGGGAGATGAAATTGACAAATTAAATGAATACTGGTCTATCTTCCTGTACTGAATATTTTCTAGTCTTCCCTATTTTAAACTTTAGGGTTTTATAAATTATTTACTATCTGTAAAGGAAAGAAAAGCTGATTTAACATCTGTCAAACATACATCCAAGTCATAACTAAATAATAATTGATATTTAGCTCCCATAAACAAAAAGGAAATGAAGGGGAGTTCTGATTGTAAGTATAGGGTTGGGTGCCCTATTTGCAAATTTCTACATATATATATATATATATATATATATATATATATATATATATATATATATATATATATATATATATATATATATATATATATATATATATATATATATATATATTGTAATGGGGGCTCATTACAGAAAAATGGAGAAAGTGATTGACTCTTACCACGTTAAATATTTGACGAGATTTCCCCACTTTTCCTCAGGAGTTTCGTTCTGAGAACGTGGGTACGAACAACAAAATTTCCTGTAGATTTTTATCCCCGTCCACTTTTTAGATTCCCTAAAAGGGCAAATTCAGCTGCTGAGTAAAAATAAATAGACTTAATTGATGATAAATTCTTCAAAATATGACAATAACTTTTTAAATAAAATACTCACTCAAGACTGATGATTTAGGTATTCAGACCAAACGTTTATGAACTCTTCAAAGGGGGAAAACAATAAACCCTTTTTCTTATGTATTAATATATTAAATATAACACATTACAATAATAAATACTCTATTCTTAATTATATTTACAAGCCTACCTAACTAAGGAAGCTCCCTTTAATAATAATGAAATATTCAAATAATAAAATACCTAACACAAAAATAAATATAAAAATAACTTTTAATTCTTAGAAAATTATAAAAACGCTTTTAATATATAACTGTACAAAATAATACAAAAACCTAGCCAATAAATAAGTAATCAAAATCAATGTTAAGACAAATAATAATAATAATAATAAATTATAAATTAAAGATAAAGACCAGTTATTTTACCTTTGGGTTGGACATCTTATCCTCAATAGGAACACTTGACTCTTCCACAAAGGGGATCAATCGATACCTCTCTTCCCTACTGGGTAATGCACAATATCTGGTATTTTCCAAATCAAATATGGTGGTGAAGTCTTCAGAAAAATTACAGGAACTTCGATGTTGATTCCTTTGACTGGTCAACTGAAACCCTTTTAATAAAAGAATAAAAATGGAAAATTAAACATAAATCCCCCCCTTTTGTATGATTAAACTGTAGTAAATTTAGATTATTATACTTAAATGAATCTCATCAATTAATTTATTTCTTAAAAAACTTTAAATTAAACTATGAGATTTAGATTAAGGAATTTTATCAATTACTTCTATTTTTAAACTTTAAATTTACTCCATTATTACTATTAACTCTTAAATCAGCAAACTCTTAATATTATTTTAAACTTATACAATAATGATTATAAAACTTCTTACTCTTTTTGTTCATCAACAACAGTATAATCACAACTTACCCAGGGTTGGGGTATAAGGTCCAAAAGTTGGTATCTGTTTTTTTTTTTTCAGAAATAATAACAATATCTTCCAGATTTCCTTTTATAACTTGTTAATATCGTTTCTTCCAACAATAATTAACCAAAATATTCACTTTATTCTAATACTTTCTAAGGAAAGATATAAAAAACGTAACTTCATTTCAATCCTCCCCACCCGTCAACTTGCGTTGACGCACCTTTTCTTTATTTTATGACCATATAAATAAATTTCAATTCCAGAAAATAAATCTTTCTTCTTCAAAACTACAAACAAAAACAATCTTCCTTTAAAAAAAACAAAAATACTTTCTTTTCTTTCAAAAAAACTTTATCAAAAAATATAATTAAACTAAAACTTTCTTTTACTTTTTCTTTTTGTGCAATTAGAGAAGTTTATCACTAATTACACAATCTTCTGATGGTATTTTTAATTTCTCTTGGGGTGGTTTCCTGCCCATGGGCTGCAAGAAACCCTTGCATATGGGCAACCAATTCCCCTAACTTTAATTCCCACTGTCTCAATATTTCATCAGCTCCTGCCGACGCTACTCCCGACTGAACTCCTTCTCCACTGATTACTCCACTAGTTGATCTTGGCCGCACATAGGGTGTTCGTCTTTCTCTTCTGGAGCTTGCACTTCCCCTAGACCTACTTATTCTTTCTTCTCTTAACCTAACAGGTCCTCCTCCTACTTCAGGTGATGGTTCCCTCTCAAATCTTATAGGGGAGTAATTCCTTACAAGAGGGTTCCCTCTGGTATTCTCTTCCAAACTCAGGTCAGCCACTGCCTGTACTGTCATCTCAACCCTTTCAAGGATTGCCTCTTCTTCTCTATTCACTTCCACTCTCTCCTCTCTTTCTACAACATTCAAATCTTCCTCTCTTTCGATGACTCTATTTAACACCTCCACTTCTTCTTCCACTATTAACTCTACCACTTCGGATAAACCTTGCCCTGATGGCCTTGGTTGTGAAAGGTCTAACTCAAACGGTTGGTCTTGTCCTATTTGGGGTGGTGGAGCTCCCACAGGCACACCAGGAACTGGATTTACCACTATCAACTGTCCAGGTACACTCAATTGAAAAAGTCTGGCTCGATTCATTCTTGACCAAAGCTTCGCACATAACAAAGCCACTGGATGTAAACCATCCCTTAAAAACCCACTCTGTCTCAAGGTCCAAACCCTGCCTTCCAAGAAATCCCTAACTCTTGATCTTTGGCCATATAGAGTGGTCACGGCATACATTACCGGAAATGTCTCTTTCCCCATCCACTGGTATCCATCATGACGTAATGTTTTTAAATGATTATACATGCGTACACTTTGTTGGTGTAACAATCGTGTATCATACTCAGGTTGACTATTATATAAATTTTGCAATTCCTGGGGGAAGTTACTAACCCTACGGGAGTTATAGAAAGCTAAATCCAAAAATGGGGGAATAATCAACAAAATTCTCAATCGGGGATTAATTTCATGACAATGCCTAACAAATTCATCGAACTGACCACAAAACTGGGTGTTATCATAGTCAAGATTTGCGACAGTAATCCAATAACCTCGATCTCGTGGGGAATTCGTCAGAGGTTGCCTTTTATACGCTTCGCTAATTAGGACGAAAACTACCAAATGGGTATAAGTGGCATCTAAGATGGTAATCATTTTGTCCTTCAATCCAGATAAGGTAATTCCAGGGTATGACCTAAATTCGACTTCCACATTTGGCAATAAATTTTGAGAAAAACCATCCTCCATGTCTCTCGCCCAGGAGTGGCCAGCAACTAATACCTGGAATCAAATAAATATTAGAATAATCTATCAAATTAATTATCATCCTTCTTTATTAAATTGTACCCTAACATAATAAGATGTTGCTTCAATACTATAAATTTAATAATTTAAAACTTATATTTTAGATAAATAAATATATATATATTTTTTTTTTTTTTCAATTTATTTTTTTTTTTTTTTTTTTTTTTTATTTTTATTTTTATATTTATTTTTTATTTATTTTTTATTTTTTTTTTTTCAATTTTTGTTTCTTTTTCTTTCCAATAAATAGGGGAATACTAAAGGTAAATCCTGACATTTTCCTCTTGATCGAGTTTGCGGAATTCTTTCACCAACCTCTATTTGTCTCTCAACTCCATGAATCATGGGTGGTTCTTCTGGTTCAAAGCCCTCAAAGGAACCACTATTTTGATAAGTTATACGTATATTCTCTTGTTCATTTTCAAGTACTCCATCTTTTTCAACTCCTTCGGGCCTCAATAGGGGTGTCGAATATCTATTTGGATCCAATAAGTTAAAATTATTTGGTAATGATTCTCTCTCTACTATATAAGATGACAAAATCCTGGCTTGGGTTAATTCCCATCGTCTCTCAGCTTCATCTAACAAATCAGAGGTATCCCATAATAAGAATGAATTTATCTCTTCTTCCTCCTCGGTGACTACTATCTCGGGATCTTCTTGGGATAAACCTTCTCTGACTACCATTATTAATTGGGTCTGTACTTGAGTCAGACGGAACAAAGTTTCTTTTACTTGTTTTAATTTTTCCTCATCGACCTCAAACCCTTCAAAGAACCCTTCTTCATCATCCTCCTCCTCTGGATTGGCGAAACTTTGCTGGGGTTGTTCTTCACTTTCTTCAACTACCAAATTCGGCTCTTCTCGGATGTTAGCTTGTCTTTCCTTCATCTGATTTCATAATGTCCCGAAATTCGAACTCATTTCTTAAATATTCTGGGGGCAACTTCCATTTTCTCAATTGTCTATGATGGACACGATATTGTCTACCAAGGTGGTCAGCTTCTATTATGTATGTAACCCTATTTGGGTGTACTTGTATGATTTTATAAGGTCCATAATATCGAGGTCTGAACTTATTCACAGTGAGATCCCCAGGGAAATGAACTTTGAGTCCCACCATTTGACCCAATTCATAAGGCTCAAATCTTTGGTGTCCTTCTTCCCATTTCTCGTCTACTCGGGGTAACGGTAACCCTGTGTGCAAGACATGTGCCCTTTTCAATATGTTCTCGCATGGTGTCAAATTTGTTTCCGAATGGGTGGTATGATTGTAAACTAGAATTACTTGGGAAAGATCTTCATCCCACGATGTTGGGTGTTTGATGGACATCCTTAAATATTGGCTTAATGTTCTATTGACTCTTTCCACTGCACCATTTGAAGCGGGTGTATATGGGGTTGTTAGTATATGTTTAATCCCCTGAGTCCTCAGTAAGTCTTCAAACTCTGGTCCTATAAATTCTCTCCCATTATCACTTAACAAGCGTTCAGGAAGCTTAGGGAGGAAGGGCAAGATGTTATTTTTCAAGGCTGAAGTTACTGTTAAACTTTGCTTATTTCTTAATGGGATTGCCGAGACCCATTTCGTGAAATGATCCACCATGACTAATGCATATTGGTTTAATTTAGATGATTTAGGAAACTGGATCAAATCTAACGCAACCAACTCAAAAGGTGTTGATGTAGCTATTTTTAATACAGGCGGTGCATAAATGATGTTGGAAATTTTATACGCCTGACATTTGTAACAGGTGGATGTTATATCTGCACAAATGGTGTTAATTTTCGGATGCCAGATTCTTTGGATTAAGAGAGAATATAATTTGTGTTTCCCCACATGGGCAAAGTTCACATGTGTCTTGATGGCAATTTTCGTCAAATAAGTGTCAGGTACCACCAACGCAAATTCACCTGTTAACATTTCCCGATATAATCGACCATCCCTTAAGTACAAATACTTATGGGATCGTGCAAATGGTCTTAAAATTCCCACAAATGGTAAATTCCTTATTATGGCCCGTTTTAATCTTATTAATACTGGATCATGGTCCTGAATAAGATCCACTTCCGTATCTTCTATTCCGAGTGGGTTTATAATATCGTCATCCTCATTTCCTACAACATGATATATACGAATTGTTTGTTTCACCTCCCCACCAGTCTGTTGTTCTCTTCCCTCTTTTGGTGTTTTTACTTCCGATGCCGAACTTTGGTTCTCTTCCATCGACTCATTTAAGAGATCAAACTCTTGAAACTCTCCAGATTTAATCATTTTGGTGGCACTTATTGTTTCTTCTTTCCCAGAGTTCATTAATACCAACAGATTATAATGGACTCCTCCCAAGCACAAAAGATGACAAGGATTACCTTCCGTAGAATCTCCATAACGCAAGGGCTTCACATCTCCATAATAAACATAAACTTTGATCTTTTTGATAGTTGCAAATGCCTGTATTGCCTGCGTGATTGGGAACTGTCCCACATTCTTCATCAGTTGTAATCTTTTGGTAATTTGTTTTGCATTCTTTCCCGTTGGCAAACCATACTTCCCTCTATTCTCCATAAGCTCATGAATTACCTCTTCTCGTATTGCTTGGTGTTGTTCTTTTGATCCACATAACCAAGTTGAAAAAGCTTGGAATAATGAATCACCTCCGCCAGGCATTTGGATTTCAGAAAAACCTTTAGGAAGGCAATGTCCAAGTATGACCTCATGATCTTCTTCATTCCCCCTCATGGGTGCTCTTGACAAAACATCGGCCACTACATTGTTTTTCCCGGGTATATATTTCAACTCATAATCGATGTCATTTAGTTCTTCCAAAGTTCGAGCCACACGCGCATTCACCAAAGGCATATTATAGAGGAACAACAGGGGCTTATGATCTGTGTGGATGATGACTTGAATACCACACAAGAAGGGCCTTAATGATCTTACTGCCCACCTGATGGCGGCTATTTCCTTTTCGGTTGTACTATATCGTTGTTCTGCTTTCGAGGAAGTGGTGGAGATGAAGGCTATGGGTAATTCCTTTCCTTGTTGGTCTTGAGCCAAACAAGCTCCTGCTCCCACATCCGAAGCGTCCACGTACAACTTCAATGGTTGGGCTCCTTCTGAGCGATCAGGATAAGTCAAAATTGGTGGTTCAATTAAAGTTTTCTTCAAGGTCTCAAATGCCTCATTACACTTCTCAGTCCATTTCAGGGTTTTTCCTCCCAATAATTCAAAAAGAGGCTTGGCGATTACTGAACAGTGTGGGATATGTCTCCTATAGAAATTTATCATTCCTAAAAACTGTCTTAATTGGCGAATGGTCTTGGGGGTTGGAAATTTCATTATACCCTGTAAACTTTCATCCAAGGGAACCATCCCATTTTCTGAAACTTTGTGCCCCAAGTATTGAACTTCTTTCCTTAATAGGTATGTTTTAGTGGGTTTTATTTTGAACCCTGTTTCTTCAAAAGCTTTCAAGACTTTTTCCAATATTTCAAGATGTTTCTCAAAAGTTTCACTTATAATAAGTACGTCATCCAAATATACCATGCATTCGCTCCATGGGATATGGGACAAAGCGAATCGCATCCCGCGTTGAAATGTAGCTGGTCCGTTTTTGACCCCAAAGGGCATTCGTAGGAACTCCCAGTGGGATAATGGGGTAGTAAAAGCTGTTTTTTCAATGCTATTCTCTTCCATCTCTACTTGGTAATAACCTTTAACCAGATCTATGGTGGTAAAATACTTCATCCCTTGTAGACTGAAAAGCATATCAACAAGGTTAGGTATAGGAAAACTATCTCCCTTTGTAACTTTGTTAAGCTCACGGTAATCTATACAAAGCCGTATAGTTCCGTCTTTCTTCCTAATGGGTACCACTGGAGCAGAGTAAGGTGATTTGCTTCTTCGTATTATTCCCTCTTCTTCCATTTTTTTACAATTTTCCTCTATCTCTTTCAATATTGGTCCCTGTAATCGCCTTACGGGTACTTGCACAGGGTCTTCTGTTAACGTTTCAATCGTATGTTTTATTACACTGGTACATCCTACGTCTGAATCTCCCTTACTTAAAACAGATGGGTAACTTGCTAATAATAAGGTAAGCTGTTCTCTTTGTTCTGTGGTAACATCTGCTTCTTCTAATCGAAAAGCTTGTTTAATTTGCTCGAATGTCCATTCTTTCTTTTCTTCTTCATTTGTTCCACCCAATTCCACCAAACCTATTGATGGATGGTAATCTTCTAGTGTTTCCATTTTTCCTATTATAGATCCTTTTTGTAATTTCTTTGGGCGATCATCATCATTTCGAACGATAAGGATAGCTCTATTCTGATGAAACTTCACCAAAGCCGGATCTATACTCAACTTTTTAGGCAACGCCTCCTCGGACTCCACCAACATTACTTGATCTTCAGACAACTCTGGCCTTGTTCTTACCTCTATGGTGGTATACTCTTTAGGCCGAAGCATGATATTTTCTGCCACTACGCAGGTGAATCTCAAGTTCTGTTCCTCTCTCATATCTACTGCAACTGTCTGTACCTTATTTCCTCTACGCACCACCAATTCTTTTGCACTGGGATCAGGCAACAAATGTTCCTTCTTGAGAACATCATACCCAATTACCACATCATATTCTGTTACCTCATCAGGTACGATGATAAACCGGTTTGAGCTTAACATATAATCAGTGGCTAATTTAAATGATATAATTACTTCGCCCATAACGGGGAACTTATTTCTTCCGATTCCTTCTACACTCCGATAAGCTGTACTCATTCTTGGGTATTTTTCGGGATCTAACACATTGAAACAACGAGCAGTTATTAAGCTCACTTCAGCGCCTGTATCCACGAATGCAACACATTTTGTTAACTGGGGCTGATCCGGAATAGAAACTCCTAACAATAATGTTTCATCAGGGGTTCTTATCTCTCTATAGGTGATAATTTCTTCTGGTTCTTCATCTTGCTGTCTTTCTCCTGTTACTTCATTTAGACCAAAATTTTTGGTTTCCCTAGAATCCTCAACTTGCCATTCCTTTTCAATGTCCATTTCAATTTCATTTTCTTCTACACTTCGATATACGTCTTGTTGACAATTATTAGAATGGTCTTCAGTGATTTGAATCTGAGGAATCTCCTGAGACTCTCCAGAAGGTTCCTCTACTCTTTCATCTTCCTGATTATATATTTGTTGATTCTCCAGCAAGAGGTCTTCCCTGCCGGAGCTTATTAGTTTCCCTGGTTAGTTGGGCAATCTTTTCCTAAATGATCTCCTTCACACAATGGGCACTGAAATTTGTCATTATTTTTGATGGGACAACTCCCCACCAGATGGCCTACTTCTTTACAATGTAAACATCTATTTTGGGCTATATAGCAATCATCATACTGATGTCCTCTCTTTCCGCAATATCTGCACAATGGTCGAGCTCGGCACTGACTCATGGTGTGTCCTGGTTTCTTACAATGGAAACAGGACTGTCTTGTATTATCTTGAAATCGCCGGTTTGACTGTCCACGATACCATGTTGCTGAATCTCTAGATCTTCCTCTGCCATTATACGAGTTATCCTGGTTTCGAGGAGTTTCCTCCCTATTGGGTACTGATTGGGTTACCACATTGATCTTTGCTGGACACCCAATGGCCACTTCCGGTTGGTGTGAACAACAACACATTCTTGAAGTCATTTCCTGGAACTTAGGTGATACTGAAGCCGGCTGAGTCAAATCAATTAACTTTTTATCAAAAACTCCCCTTTCAACCGTGTAACTACTATCTACAATAGCCACTAATCTTTCCCAGGGTATTTGTAAACCCAATGATGTTTCAATAGCCATTAATGTATTGTTAACTTTTGTCTTCACCTCTTCGGGCAAACTCTTTAAAAACCTCTGGCGTACTATGGGCATCTTGGTAACTTCATTTCCAGGAAATGCTTTCTGAGCCAGACCTATTAATCTTAATGCGAAGAGTGGAATTGTCTCGCCTTCCTTCAAGCTTGCCTCTGTAAAATTTTCGGAGTCCACTCTCAATTCTTTTTCAAGCTCTTCTCTGTACCACTGCAACATTCGTTCCCTTACTTCTCCATATTCTACAGAAGTTTGAGCTATGATCTTATAAACCTCCGATGCAACTCCTTCTAAATGTTGGCCCAATAAGGGTACTCTTCCTTCAACCGAACCAGGATAGGTAACTGCACAATAATCTTCAAACCGGGTTAAAAATTGTACCAACGTTTCTCCAGAACTCATTCGAAATTTCCCTGGTGGTATTACCTTTGGTTTCTTCTCAATCGCCAGTGCCTGGATTAATGCTGTCACAGATTGTACTAATTCAGCATTTTGCTGAAGCAAAGCATCTAAAGTTCGACCACCTGCAAAACTATTATTATTTTCTCCCGAATGATTATTTAGATCACCCAAATTTGGTGGATTATTATTATTTCCAACAGGAGGGTTCTCTGAAGGATTTGCCTCTGAAGCAGGAATTTTAACATTATCCAGCTGGGAATTCATGTCATCAGTCATATTTTTTTTTTTTTTTTTTTTTTTTTTTTCAAAGAATGGAATGAGTGAGTATTAGAATGCAAGAAGGGACTTATCCCAAAAATGTGAATCAGAGTGACAGAACACTCAGCAGCAGAGGTAGGCACCTCAAAGGGAATAACTACGCTCTGCTACCAATTTATGTAATGGGGGCTCATTACAGAAAAATGGAGAAAGTGATTGACTCTTACCACGATAAATATTTGACGAGATTTCCCCACTTTTCCTCAGGAGTTTCGTTCTGAGAACGTGGGTACGAACAACAAAATTTCCTGTAGATTTTTATCCCCGTCCACTTTTTAGATTCCCTAAAAGGGCAAATTCAGCTGCTGAGTAAAAATAAATAGACTTAATTGATGATAAATTCTTCAAAATATGACAATAACTTTTTAAATAAAATACTCACTCAAGACTGATGATTTAGGTATTCAGACCAAACGTTTATGAACTCTTCAAAGGGGGAAAACAATAAACCCTTTTTCTTATGTATTAATATATTAAATATAACACGTTACAATAATAAATACTTTATTCTTAATTATATTTACAAACCTACCTAACTAAGGAAGCTCCCTTTAATAATAATGAAATATTCAAATAATAAAATACCTAACACAAAAATAAATATAAAAAATAACTTTTAATTCTTAGAAAATTATAAAAACGCTTTTAATATATATAACTGTACAAAATAATACAAAAACCTAGCCAATAAATAAGTAATCAAAATCAATGTTAGACAAATAATAATAATAATAATAAATTATAAATTAAAGATAAAGACCAGTTATTTTACCTTTGGGTTGGACATCTTATCCTCAATAGGAACACTTGACTCTTCCACAAAGGGGATCAATCGATAACTCTCTTCCCTACTGGGTAATGCACAATATCTGGTATTTTCCAAATCAAATATGGTGGTGAAGTCTTCAGAAAAATTACAGGAACTTCGATGTTGATTCCTTGGACTGGTCAACTGAAACCTTTTAATAAAAATAAAAAATGGAAAATTAAACATAAATCCCCCCCTTTGTATGATTAAACTGTAGTAAATTTAGATTATTATACTTAAATGAATCTTACCAATTAACTTATTTCAAAACTTTAAATTAAACTATGAGATTTAGATTAAGGAATTTTATCAATTACTCTATTTTTAAACTTTAAATTTACTCCATTATTACTATTAACTTTTAAATCAGCAAACTCTTAATATTATTTTAAACTTATACAATAATGATTATAAAACTTCTTACTCTTTTTGTTCATCAACAACAGTATAATCACAACTTACCCAGGGTTGGGGTATAAGGTCCAAAAGTTGGTATCTGTTTTTTTTTTTCAGAAATAATAATAATATCTTCCAAATTTCCTTTTATAACTTGTTAATATCGTTTCTTCCAACAATAATTAAACCAAAATATTCACTTTATTCTAATACTTTCTAAGGAAAGATATAAAAAACGTAACTTCATTTCAATATATATATATATATATATATATATATATATATATATATATATATATATATATATATATATATATATATGGTATAAATTAATAAATTTTACTATTGGCTATTGAGATATAAATATTGTAAATACATAATGTTATGTTAAATTTTCTAATATTTTTATTATCACCATAGGATAGTTTATTCTTGTTATCTTTTATTTTCTTTTGTTTTAAAATTACTCAGAAAACTTATTATTTAGCGTACCTGGTGAAATCAATCACCCAGACCACTATTAATATATATTTTAATTTGCATAAATTAAATCTATTTATATATTTGTAAGTTTCTTAAATAATGGCTGCTGCTGCAGTACATCCTCATGCCAGATATCATCACCACATTCAGAAACCTCCAGAAGGAGCAGAAAGGTAAAGGACTAGCTTTATTTTTCTGACTTGCCCTTATAATAATAATATTTATTCAGCTTATAGTTATAATAATAATACCCATTCTTATTTTTGTTAAGACTTTATTATTTAACACTAATATTAAAATTATAGCTTTCATTAATAAAATTTGCATTTTTATGTGTTTATTTTATATATTTTATATAGATTTACATTATTTACAGATGGGTCTGTATCTACCCTGCGTACATTAATAAAGATAAAACTCTTGCTGAAGGACGCAGAATTCCTAAGGATAAGGTAATATATATATATATATATATATATATATATATATATATATATATATATATATATATATATATATATATATATATATATATATATATATATATTAAAGTTGGTAATTAAAAAAAAAACTAAACTTCTCCATAAAATCCATGAGTTATATTTTACTCTTATTTTTTGAAATATTTTCTTCCAACCTATAAACAAAGTAAATTCTTGAATCTATCGGCTGTAAGTTTAAATAGATACAAACAATAAAATCACCAGTATTATATTCAATGTAAATGACAAATAATATGCAATGCAATCCTTAATTTCAAATATATATATATATATATATATATATATATATATATATATATATATATATATATATATATATATATATATATATATATATATATATATATATATATTCTTTGTGGTTTTAAGGAAAAAAAAATTCATATGTATAATTGATAAAACAACTTTAATATAACACTTGTAGTTACTTTAACTGAATTTAATACATATACTTTATTATGCAGCACATAGGTTATATCAGTATATATAATAATTATTAAAGGAATAAATATTTTGATTACTTTGTTGCAGGGTAGAAAAAAACCATGGTTTTTTTAAAAAAACCAAAAACCAATGGTTTTTTTAAAAAAAAACAATAAAAACCAGGTTTTTTTGGTTATTTTGGTTTTTTATTACAATAATGAATCAATAGGTGAAATGACTAATGAATAATGAAAAATGCAATATATTTTTTTATATAGAACAGTAACAAAATGATTGAAATGAAGTAAAATATAAATTTGAATTTTTAAAAAATAATGTAAATTTGTGACATGAAATTATATATATATATATATATATATATATATATATATATATATATATATATATATATATATATATATATATATATATATATATATATATATATATATATATATATATATATGAGGTTAGGGGAGGTGAGGTGGAAGGGGTGGAGGAAGAGTGGAGTAAACTGAAGGGAGCATTGGTGGAAGTTGCGAGAAGAGTGTGTGGGATAAAAAAAGTAGGTAATGGTAGAAGAAAGGGGAGTGAGTGGTGGAATGAAGAGTTGGAGAATATGGTTAAAACGAAAAAGGAGGCTTTCTGCAAGTATTTGAGTGAGAAAGATAGAGTGGGGTATGTATGCTTTATGTATTTGGAAAAGCGCATGATAGAGTTTGTAGGAGGAAATTGTTTGAGGTTCTATAAGGAAGGGGGGAGTGAGAG
>SEYY01024776.1:0-25000 GCA_009176605.1 Armadillidium nasatum | reverse complement strand
ACTAACTTTTTTTACTACACATACCACATACAGCATCAAGTAAATTAACTTTATTTAAAAAAAATAAATAAAAAGAAAATGGAAATGAAAATGAGCAGTTGGTGCAGCTCACTACTCGTATCCCTGATCGTCTTGTAGATGAACCCAACATTCTAGACCTTTTTTAATTTTAATCCTTCTCCTTATACTGTTAAACTCTTTCCTCCTCTGGGTTCCTCCGATCACCTTATCTTTGTATCCTCTTCTATCTCTTCAAGTCTTCCATAGAAAAGATCCCCTGCTGTTGAAAGGAAACGTTTGTAGCATTTTTTTTTGCCACTAACAGGTCTAATTTTCGGTTATACTTTTCTCATTTTCCATGGAATGATTACTCTATCCGTGGGAGGGATTCCTCTGAGTGTGCAGAGCCCATAACCGAGGAGATTCTCTGGCATACAGGCGTATATTTCATATTCTTTCCCTTCTATTAAACCCAACAAACCTTGGTTTAACTCTGCTTGTTCTCATGCTATCCGCTGCAGGGATGCTGCCTTCAGGGGCTATCGTCGTCTTCAAACTCCAGAAACTCATGCAACTTATATTTCATCCTAGAACCGTGCAAAATCTATTCTCCGTAACACTAAAAACTAATTACTTCGTTTAAAATGCAACAATATTTCTGGTTCTATTTTCTCACGCCTTTTCTGGCATTTTGCAATAAATGTCAACTCTAATAACTTTGCTTCTTCCTCTTTTTTTCCTTTAGTATCTTCTGACGGAATAACTGCCGTTTTTCCTTCCTCTAAAGCTGAACTCTTCGCTCAAATTTTTGCCTCTAATTCAACTTTAGACGATTCCGGAGCTATTCCTTCTCTGTCACACCTCTCCAACTCATTTATGCCTAAAATTGTAATTTCTCCTAAAGACGTCATTTCTGCTCTCTCTGAGCTTAATACTAGAAGGCTTACGGTCCCAATGGTATTCCTCCTGTGGTTCTCAAAACTTGTGCTTCCGAGCTTGCACCCTGCCTTGGTAAACTATTTTGTCTTTGTCTTTCTACTTCAACCTTCCCTTCTTGCTGGAAACGTGCTCCCATTCAGCCTGTGCCGAAGAAGAGGGATCCCCCTCAACCCTCTAACTACCGTCCTATTTCTTTGACCTCCGTTCTCTAAAGTTTTCGAATCTATCCTTATTAGGAAGTTTTTGGAAATATCTCAATTCTTCTAATGTTTTCGCAGATTGAAAGTATGGCTTTCATAATTAACGCAATATTGGTGATCTTCTTTTCCTCTCTCTGATTCTTGGTCCTCCTCTCTTCGCATTTCGGCGAATCCTTTGCTGTCGCGCTGGACATATTGAAAGCCTTCGATAGAGTCTGGCTCAAAGCTTTGATTTCTAAACTTCCCTCTTTCGGTATCTATACTCCTCTGATCTTCTCTCTAATTAACTTTTCGGTCGTTCTATAGCATCTGTTGTAGACGGCCACCGTTCTTCCTTTAAATCTATTAATAGTAGTGTTCCTCAAGGTTCTATTCTATCCCACCAACACTTTTTCTGCTTTTCATTAATGACCTCTCTATTACCTTATCTCCTATCCACTCCTATGCTGATGACTCTACCCCTCATTACTCCTTTCAGTTTGAAAGACTTTCCTCCCAACAATTTTATAGACTCGAGAAGGGTAGCCTTGGAGCAACTAATCTCTGATCTTTCACTTATTTTAAAATGGGGCAGAGAAAACATGGTCGTTTTCAATGCCTCAAAAAAACTGTTCCTCCATCTCTCCACTCGACACAATCTTCCACACAACTATGATATCTTCGAAAACACATAACTCAAATCTTCATCTGTTCATAATATTATTGGAGTATCCTTTTCTCATGATCTTTCTTGGAAAGATCACATTACTTCTTTTTCTAAACAAGCATCTAAGAGGTTATGAGTTCTGTGGCGCCTTCAGAATTACTTCACGCCCCCCCCCTTTCCCCAGTTGATTGCTCTCTATAGGGGTGTTATTCGCCCCTGTATGGAGTACGTATTATACATCTGGGATGGTTGGTTCCACACCTACAGTCCTTCTCGAATTGGTGGAGTCTAGGCATTTTTGTCTTATAAACTCTTTTGCTCTCACTAACTCTCCTATCTCTCTGCCCATCGAATTGTTGCATCACTCTTTCTATTCTATCGTTATTACAACGGACACTGCTCTTCTGAACTCTCACGTCGCATACCTCCTCCATTGAGGACTTTCTACACAGTCTCATCATTTCTCTGTCTAACTCTCAGATCCCAGACTGAACCACTATGCTCAACTGACATGTACTCTACTGATATAGTCAGGAACAAACTCCCTTTATCTGTTTTCCCAACTTCCTTTGACTTAAACACTTTTAAACGCCGTGTGTCGGGTCAGGTCAACCATTAGCGACCAGATTTCCGACTATTCCCTAACTCTGATGGAAATTGGTAGGTCTCCGGCCTTTGCCCACCAGAGGATATATATATATATATATATATATATATATATATATATATATATATATATATATATATATATATATATATATATATATATATATATATATATATATATATATTATATATATATATATATATTATATATAAAAAAAAAAAAAAAAAAAAAAATTTTTTAATTTTTTTTTTTTTTTTTTTTTTTTTTTTTTTTTTTTTTTTTTTTTTTTTTTTTTTTTTTTTTTTTTTTTTTTTTTTTTTTTTTAATTTTAAAATTTTTCATTTTCACCTGAACAAACCTTTTGAAGATTTTAAGTAATGTGAATTTCATTTTTCATTATATGAATGAAAGGATCTTGTTTAAACATTTTTGATATTTTTCAAAATTATTATCACCTGACCTTTGATTATAAAAGCTTCATCTTCCTGGAGAAAATGTTTTTATTTTCTATTAAAACCCCATACTTTTGTAGCAAAAAAACAAAAAACAAAACAAGCTGCTTGTGTACAAAGTAGTTAATAAGCTTAAAAGGCGTTTGAATGTATATTGGACTACTACAAACTACAAATACTGTGTTAAATACAAGCTGCTGTTGCAAGTTATCGTCATAATTTAAAACTCCCTCAGGGTTAATTGTGGGTTCTTTGTCAATTTACAAAAAAAAAATAAAAAATTTAAACTTGATTGGGGAATTAAAATTTTAATAAATGTTTTCAATCTCCCTAACTTTATCCTACTCGATTTGTACTGTGCAATGAAACCAAATAAGTTTTATTAGCCTTTGTCCTGTTAAACCTTTAAAAATCAAATCATTGATTCCTCATCTCTCAAACTTGAAATATGACTATGTTATTAACACAAATGACATTTCAAGAAGTTCATTTTTATTTTTCTAAAATTAACTAACGAGTATGTACAAAGCCAATTTGCCAGTTTACAGCATACAAATGAACTATTTTTTCTCCTTATTTTCCTATCAGTTTGTCGATTGTCAACACGATTTTCATAAACGAAAAATTATAAATGAGCACAAAATTTCGAAGTTTATATATATATATATATATATATATATATATATATATATATATATATATATATATATATATATATATATATATATATATATATATATATATATATATATATATATATATATATTATAGCTTTTTGTGGAAAATAAAATTTACTGTCGGGAACTGAGCAAAGAGCCGCAAAACTGGGGAAGAATAAAAGTTCAGATAAAAAATAATGAAAAGATTATCAACTCAAAATTCAGGTGAGTTTTAAAAATAATTGAATTATTTTATATCAACAATAATTTTACTGAATTATTTTATATCATCAGATCACGATAAAAAAATTAAATTACTACATAGAGTATAATCTTACTTTGTTCATTGTAATGAAGTTTTTCTTATATTTCAAACAAATTTCTATTTCTATACGGATGATATCAATGATTTTGAATAAAATAGTATTTCATACTACTATAACACAAAGCTAAAACATTTGAGAAGTCTCATAATAAGTATTATAATTACTAACCAGATTTGTACAACATTACTGTTTTGTTAAATGAAATTAATGGTTTCATGTACGTTTGTTTCAGCACTAGAGAAGATCTCCTCCTCTTTTGTGCAGAAAATATTCCACGACTAAAGTCAAGAAATAATCCAAAGCCTAATCAGAATCAACAAAATCCTCAAGGAAAGCAAGGCAAAGGCAAAAAGAAAAAATAATTTATTTTATATAATTTAAGATCATAGTAAAAGTGGTGGATTTTACTCTTCTTTTTCTACCTTTAAAACGTGCATCATCGAGTTACGGAAAATACAATAGTTTGCCCAGTCGTTGTGTTTTCTTCGTCTTCTAATCCAGTTCTGAAAAGAAAGTAGTATAATAATCCCCAAAATACAGGAGTATAACATATAAGTGCGGCATTTTCTAATAAATCGGACGGTGACCTGCATCAGACCACCGATTTTCATGAAAACTGGTATATATATACATTATCATCATGGCACAAAACTACCTTCCTGAGAATTTTAATATTCCTAAACAATTTTGGGGTTTAATGTGTAAGTCAATTTAAAAAATGCATGGTATTGAAATGAAATTTCCAGTCGACAAACTGTATATATAAAAGGAGTAAAATGAACCAGCTATCTAAACAATAAAATTTCTATTGGGCAGAGATAAATTGATCCGGAATATTCCGATGTAATCTAAAACCAACTAATTTATTCCTCTTAAACCTTAACCTGGTAGGCAATCTGCACCTTTTTCTTCAAATAATAAATGTAGAACACTTTACACACTTACTCAATTTAAATTACATGTAGTTTCATTTAGCTTCAGAAATGGTATGGGATAGAATCCAAACTTTTACCTTTACTCATTCCTTATCCATCATGGCTTTACAGGTAAAGATGTCAAATGTTACTTAAGAATATTGATTATAATATTTACGGTTTTATTTTTAATAATACATTCGAGCTGAGTTTTAATTAACAATTTCATAATTTTTTTTAATGTAAATTGTAAATAAAAATAAAATAATCGTGAGTTGAAATTGCCCCATGTCTGCATGAAAGATCTCTGTATTAATGATACCGGTATATGCAAAGGTAAGATGAAGTCCTTTTGCTTTCTTTTTGACAAATTGAAAGCAAAATATCATATATACATTTCTCTAACTGCAAGTTTAAAACTTTTAAATTAAGACAAAAAAAAAAAAACTTGTATTTAAGAAATAATTAGGATGCCAAAAACGGCTTGAAAAATTGGAAGGCTATAACAATTTAAAATAAATAAATAAATACATTTTGGCAATTGTTGTGCGTAGGATTTTAGATCTGCTTTTTCTCAGTGATCATTACGAACGCATACAAAATTAGTAAATGATTTACTGTAAACTAGAGTATATTTGTACTTGGTATCTTATTGCCTTCAGAACTGTTAAATGTTTACTTTTATGTTTATTAGGGAAGCGCTACTCAGAAAGACTGCACGCATATATACAGTAATGACGACCCAAAATTTTAACTGGTTTACTGCTTACTCAAAAGCTAACAACAGGTTTGCTGTGAGAACCGACTCCAGTCATCTATATATATATATATATATATATATATATATATATATATATATATATATATATATATATATATATATATATATATATATATATATATATATATATATATATATATATATATATATATATATACTGGAAACCATACTAACTGGCTTAGAACTGAATGAGATTGCAAAGAGCCTTCTGGTTCCGCACTTGAATTACTCTTATTTGAAAGAACAGATGCATCTTCAATATTATTGGAAGGAACACTAATGCTGTAGTTTCCAAAAGAGGTCAAAGATAATATGTTATTTGTAGTAGAAATGACACTGTTAGCACCAGTAGCCAAGGAATTTTCCTCTGACTGAAGATCTGTTGTAGTACAGCTGTCTCGGCGTAATCTATTTTATATATATTTATATATATATATATATATATATATATATATATATATATATATATATATATATATATATATATATATATATATATATATATATATATATATATATATATATATATCAGTGATGGGCGAATCCGAATCCGGGTGCGTAAATTTTTTTCATGAATTCGGATTCGAGAATTCTAAAAATTGTTAGATTCGAATTCTTTCATTTACAGTAACATCAAATCTAAATAACGTAAGTTTATGTAATCTTACATGCTACAAAATCATTGTTGTATCTTAAACAAAATTTAGTGAATGACTATTCAAGTTTATGCTTAAAAAAAAAAATTTGTTTAGTTGAAGGGAAAGAATATGGAATGTACGCTTCCATGACAGAAAAGCACCTCGGTTATGCGATCAGCACATTCTGAAGGACCTCCCGCGGAACCAATGATCATTCCATGAGAAATCGAAGGAAGATCGCAAGTCAGATAGACTTGCCGCAAACGTTTCCGCGCAATAGGCTGGGGTCCCTCCCGTCAAAAACTTTTAGGAATTGAAGAGGATACAGAGATTAGAATGTGATCCAAAGGAACCCAAGAGGATAAAGTTTTACTGCATGAAGAGAAGGAATAAAAGTTAAGGTTTAGAAGGAGATCTGCTCAAGGTCATTTGGGATAGAGATATGGAAGGTGAGTTTACAGGCTATATTTTGAGAACTTGAAGAAAGTCTTTACTTGTGGTAAACATTGAAATTATGTAAATTGATGATTTCAGAGGAAGTAGAAAAGAGAGGACAAGTTAAGAAAGTAGAAAAGAGAGGACAAGTTAAGAAAGTCAAAGAATTTAAGATAGTCAATAGAGTTTGGAGAAAAATAAACATAACTAATATATAATATATATATATATATATATATATATATATATATATATATATATATATATATATATATATATATATATATATATATATATATATATATATATATATATATATATTTATTATATATTATTTTTTTTTTTTTTACTTACAACCTTTCCCACAATCGTTGGGTGGTATCTATCGCAGGCCACATCCATCCAAACACTCACCCTCTTCACCAATCTTTTCCATTCATTACTATCCTCTGTCAACCGCACACCCTCCTCCCAATTCAACCCTCTATCCCTTAACAGCTCCTTGACATTACTCATCCAACTTTCCCTCGGTCTCCCCCTATCTCTTACACCCTCCACTTCTGAAACAAATACCTTTTTAGCCATTCTCTCTTCATTCATCCTACAAACATGTCCAAACCATCTCAGCATACTTTGTTCAGCTCTCTCAACCAAGCTCTTTCTCCATCCACACATTTTTTTATTCTAACATTCCTGACTCTATCTCTTCTACCAACTCCACAAACCGCTCTCAGACCTTTCATTTCGAAAACTTCTATTTTTTTCCTCTTTCTAGCGTTCAACCTCCATACTTCACTCCCATACATAACCACCGGTATACAGCATCCCTCAAACATTCTCACCTTCACCTCCCTTGGTAACCTTCCTCTATCCCAAATATCCCTCAAACCACCTAACACCTTCTCCCCTTCTCTTATTCTATGACCAACTTCATCACTCATACTTACATCAGCCTCTCCAAAAATCACCCCCAGATACTTAAATACAGTGACCATCTCCAATTTCTCCCTACCTACTTTAATTTGTAAATCATCTCCCTCAACCACACCCCTCTCCCCTCCTTCCCCATTTTTCATCCACAGCACTTTACTCTTACCCGCATTTACTCTTAAGCCCAAATCATCACAACCCTTTACAAACTCATCCACCAACACTTTCAAATTTTCATGTGTTTCAGCCAAAAGTACCACATCATCCGCATACATCAACACATTTGCATCCCACATACCATCATGTTCCCTCATTCTCACCCCTTTCCCTACCCTATCCATTTTACTAAAAACTTTATTAATAAATAAATTAAATAACCCAGGAGACATTACACAACCCTGTCTCAGACCATTATTTACATTAAAAAAAACTCAGTTTCCCTTCTGTTCACTCTCACACATGCCCTGCTATTGCGATATAAAGCTCTAATACCTCCCTGTACTTTCTCCTCAATATCATACTCATTCAGGACCTCCCACAGTTTATTCCTGTCTACCCTATCGTAAGCTTTTTCCAGGTCCATAAAGCACATATACACATCCTTCTTTTTATCTCTACTTTTCTCTTCAATCATTCTTAATGTAAACACCTGATCCATACAACCCCTTCCTTCTCTGAAACCTCCTGTTCCTCTCCTATTAACCCATCCATCTCTACCCTATTCAGTAAAATTCTTCCATACACTTTCCCCACAACGCTAAGTAAACTTATCTCCCTATAACTCCCACACTCAAACTTATCACCCTTACCTTTATACAAAGGAACCACACATGCATCCTGCCAATCTTGTGGTACCACACCCGTTGTCAAACATAAATTAAATAATCTTAACATCCATTCTACCACACTCACACCCCCTTCCAGCAACATCTCCCCACTTATTCCATCCAAACCAGTAGATTTACCTCCGGTGGGAAAAGGCCAGAGGCCTACTAAAATTCCACCAGAGTTAGGTGGAAAGTCAGGAACCTGGTCAACTTAAAGGCAGACATGAGATACACGGCGTTTGAAAGTGTATAAGTCATAGGAAGTTGGGAAAATAGATGAAGAAAGTGTGTTCCAGTCTTTACCAGTAGAATACATGTAAGATTGAGCATAGCGGTTAAGTCTGGGGTCGGAGAGTTGGATAGAGAAAGGATGAGACTGTGTAGAAAGACGAGTCGCACGAGCCCTTCTCAATGAAGGAGGTATGCGACGAGAGAGTTCAGAAGAGCAGTGTCCGTTGTTATAGCGATAGTATAGAGAGAGTAACGCAACAATTCGACGGGAAAAAGAGACTGGAGAGAATAGTGAGAGCAGGAGAGTTGATAAGGCGAAAAGCCCTAGACTCCACCTTTTCTAGGAGAGCTGTATGAATAGAACCACCCCAGATGTGTGAGGCGTACTCCATACAGGGGTGAACAACACCCCTATGAAGAGCAAGCAACTGGGGTAGAGTGAAGAAATGCTGTAGGTGCCTCAGAACACTCAAACTCTTAGAAGCTTGTTTAGAAAGAGAAATAATGTGATCTTTCCAAGATCACGAGGAAAAGAAAAATCAAGAAAATTAAGGCGAGATGAAGGTTTGAGTTGTGTGGAAGATTGTCGAGTAGAGAGATGGAGGAATCGAGTTTCTAAAGCATTGAAAACGATCATGTTTTCTCTGCCCCAATTTGAAATGCGAGATAGATCAGAGGTTAGTTGCTCCAAAACCACCCTCCTTGCGTCTATTAACTGTTGTTGGGAGAGGCGCCTTTCAAAATGAAAAGAGTAATGAAGGGTGAAGTCATCAGTATAGGAGTGGATAGGAGATGAAGTAAAAGAGAGAAGGCCAGAAATATTATTGTATTTTCTATTGAGAAATGAGTTTCTGGTGTTACAAAGAACAAAAACAGATTTTGCACGATTTCGGGATGAAATATAAATTGCACGATTTTCTGAAGTTTGAAAACGGTAATTCCATAAGGCAGCATCCCTGCGGCAAATAGCACGAGAATAAGCAAAGTTAAACCAAGGTTTGTAAGGTTTAGTAGAGGGGAAAGAATATGGAATGTACGCCTCCATGCCAGAGAGATTCACCTTGGTTATGCGCTCTGCCCACTCCGAGAGACTCCCACGGGAGCAATAATCGTTTCAAGGAAAATCAAAGAAGTACATACTCAGTTTGAGGAACATAAATTCCAAAAACGTTTCCTTTCAGTAGGAGGGTTTTTTTTTTCTTGCGGAAGACTTGAAAAGATAGAAGAGGATACAGAGATAAAAAAGCGATCGGAAGAACCCAGAGGATGATAGAGTTTGACAGTATAAGAAGAAGGATTAGAAGTTTTAAAAAAGGTCTAGAATGTTGGGTTTATCTCCAAGACGATCAGGGATACTTGTAGGGAGTTGAACCCACTACTCAATGTCGTTTAAGATGGAGAACTGAAAGGCACATTCACCAGGCTGTATTATTAAAACTAGAAGAAAGTCATTGGCAGTGGTGTACATTGAAATCACCTGATATGATAATTTCTGAGAAAGAAGAAGAGAGAATGTTCTGTTTTGGAGTTTAGATAGTCAGTAAGAATTAGGAGATAAATAAACAGAACAAATGAATCTAGACGTAGAATGGCAAGAGAGCTTTAGCCACAGGTGGAAAATTCAGAATACTCCAGATTAGAGACACAAGAGAAAATAAAATCGTAGCGCACCTATTCATAACAACCTCTTTGGGCTGAAAATTGAAGATAGAGACAGTAAGAGGAAACAGAAAATTGGTTTGCTATTATAAAGCTCAAGCAACTGAGTGTCTGTGAATTCCGAGCCATCACAAAATGGAAATTGTTTCGAACACAACGAATGTTGCAGAAATTAATGAAGAAAATAGACCATGCACTAGAGCAAGTCGGATGCAAAGTCTTGGTGACACCAATCCTATACCACCTATCAACAGTTTTGTTTAGCAATGTGACTACAAAACAACTAGGTATTACAGATAGCAGAAAACCTAAATTTTATGATCACTGAATATTTTCAATCTTTTTCAAATTTCATGAGTTCAGTAAAAAAAAAAAATTTTTATCGGTATTGGTGAACTGAGGTATCGGTATCAGATTGTTTAAAATTATCGGTATCGGTTAATTTTGGTATCGCTCCATCCCTTATATATATGAGATCATTAGTTTGTATGACTTTAAAAAATAATGTTTTTTGTCACATTTAAATATTAGGGTGGATATTTAATAGTACCATAGGTTCTTAGTTTATAAACAAAAATCTTATGCAAGTTTTGAAGGGACTTTCTAAATAGTGTAAAGTTGTCATATAAATCGTAATGAGTTAAATTATTTTGAAGATTAATGGAACTACTACAAGGTGTTCTTATTAATATAAAAATAATAATAATAATAATAATAATAATAATAATAATAATAATAATAATAATAATAATAATAATAATAATAATAATAATTAATGCACAAATGAATCAAATACACTGAACAGAGAACTAGTTTCAGAATTTCAGAAAAAAATATGTAACATGATTACCTGAATAATTTCGTATCTTATTTTCCTACAGTGGATAGATTCTGCATGAATCCAACCAACCCTAATCGTTAATAAAGCTTTATTACTTATCTGATATCTCAAAAACAGGCAACAAAACTTCTACACATTTAAATAAAAAAATAAAAAATTGGAAAGCTGTAAGAAACTGTACTTACGTTTGAGATAAAACCGAAGATCCTGCCTGATTTAACAGCGTTTGATACTGATGATGCAACTGTAATGTGCGCTGCCTTACTCTTGTGTGATAATTTACAACTCTTTCTCTATACATACGGTGCAGTTCCGACATTCCTCCTAATCTCATGTCTTGCAAAGTTTGCTCCACAACATCCTAAGATATAAATATATATATATATATATATATATATAATATATATATATATATATATATATATATATATATATATATATATATATATATATATATATATATATATATATATATATATATATATATATTTTTATTTTTTTTTTCCTCCGGTGGGCAAAGGCCAGAGGCCTACCAAATTCCACCGGAGTTGGGAAAGATCTATTATCATGGTCGATGGTGGCCGACGTGTCCAGATACACGGCGTTTGAAAGTATGCAAGTCAAAGGAAGTTGGGAAAACAGATGAAGGGAGTGTGTTCCAGACTTTACCAGTAGAGTATATGTAAGACTGAGCATAGCGGTTAAGTCTGGGGTCGGAGAGTTGGACAGAGAAAGGATGAGAATGTGTAGAAAGGCGTGTCGCACGAGCTCTTCTCAATGGAGGAGGTATGCGACGAGAGAGTTCAGAAGAGCAGTGTCCGTTGTAATAGCGATAGTAAAGAGAGAGTGACGCAACAATTCGACGGGCAGAAAGAGATTGAAGAGAGTTAGTAAGAGCAGGAGAGTTGATGAGACGAAATGCCCTAGACTCCACCTTCTCTAGGAGAGCTGCATGTGTGGAACCACCCCAGATGTGCGAAGCATACTCCATACAGGGGCGAACAACACCCCTATACAGAGCAAGCAACTGGGGTGGCGTGAAGAAATTCTGAAGGCGCCTCAGAACACCCAACCTCTTAGAAGCTTGTTTAGAAAGAGAAGTAATGTGATCTTTCCAAGAAAGATCACGAGAAAAAGAAACACCAAGAATATTAAGGAACAGATGAAGGTTTGAGTTGTGTGTTTTCGAAGAAGATATCATAGTTGTGTGGAAGATTGTGTCGAGTAGAGAGATGGAGGAATTGAGTTTTTGAGGCATTGAAAACAACCATGTTTTCTCTGCCCCAATTTGAAATACGAGAAAGATCAGAGGTTAGTTGCTCCAAGGCTACCTTCTTGAGTCTATCAACTGCTGTTGGGAGGGACGTCTTTCAAAATGGAAAGAGTAATGAAGGGTGGAGTCATCAGCATAGGAGTGGATAGGAGATGAAGGTAATAGAGAGAAGGTCATTAATGAAAAGTAGAAAAATGTGTTGGGGATAGGACAGAACCCTGAGGAACACCACTATTTATAGATTTAAAGGAAGAACGGTGGCCGTCTACAACAGCTGCTATAGAACGACCGGAAAGGAAATTAGAGAGAAGATCACAGAGAGAAGGATAGATACCGAAAGAGGGAAGTTTGGAAATCAAAGCTTTGTGCCAGACTCTATCGAAGGCTTTCGATATGTCCAGCGCGACAGCAAAAGATTCACCGAAATGCCGAAGAGCGGAGGACCAAGAGTCAGAGAGAAAGGAAAGAAGATCACCAATAGCGTTTCTTACGAAAGCCATACTGGCGATCAGAGATAAGATTAGAAGAATTGAGATGTTTCCAAATCTTCCTGTTAAGGATAGATTCGAAAACTTTAGAGAGAACGGAGGTCAAAGAAATAGGACGGTAGTTGGAGGGTTGAGAGGGGTCCCCCTTCTTCGGCACAGGCTGAATGAGCGCACGTTTCCAGCAAGAAGGGAAGGTTGAAGTAGAAGAGACAAAGACGAAATAGTTTACCAAGGCAGGGTGCAAGCTCGGAAGCACAAGTTTTGAGAACCACAGGAGGAATACCATCAGGACCATACGCCTTCTTAGTATTAAGCTCAGAGAGAGCAGAAATGACATCTTTAGAAGAAATACTAATTTTAGGCATAAATTTAGGAGAGGGTTGAAAGAGGAGGTATAGCTCTGGAATCGTCTAAGGTTGAATTAGAGGAAAAAGTTTGAGTGAAGAGTTCAGCTTTAGAAGAAGGTAAAACAGCAGCTGTGCCGTCGGAAGATACTAAAAAGGAAGAAGCAAAGTTAAGTTAACATTTTTGCAAAATGAAAAAAAGAATGGGAGGAAGAGGAACCAAAAAGATTATTGCATTTTCTATGGAGAAAAATTTTTAAAGTTAAGAAGGACAGAATTTTCATGATTCCGGGATGAAATATAAGTTGCATGAGTTTCTGTACTTTGAAGACGGTGGTAATTCCTGAAGGCAACATTCCTGCGGCAGATAGGGCGAGAATAGAGTTAAACCAAGTTTTGTTAGGTTTAGTAGAAGGAGATGAAAATGGAATATACGCCTCCATGCCAGAGAGAATCACCTCGGTTATGCGTTCTGCACACTCCGAGGGACCCCTCCCACAGAAGCAATAATCATTAAATGGGAAATCAAAGAAGTGCGACCGCAAGTCCGACCAGCTTGCGGCACCATAAATGCCACAAACGTTTCCTTTCAATAGAAGGGGTCTCTTTTCTGAGAAAGACTTGAAGAGATAGAAGAGGATACATAGATAAGAAGATGATCGGAAGAACCCAGAAGAAGAAGGATTTGAAGTTAGAAAAAGGTCTAGAATGTTGGGTTCACCTCCAAGACGATCAGGGATACGAGTAGGGAACTGCACCAACTGCTCAAGGTCGATTTGGATAGCGATTTTGAAGGCACATTCACCAGCTGTATCATGAGAAGAAAGCCATTGGCGGTGGTGAACATTGAAATCACCTAATAATGATATAAATATAATATAATATATATATATATATATATATATATATATATATATATATATATATATATATATATATATATATATATATATATATATATATATATATATATATATATATATATATATATATATATATATATATAAACTTTAAAATTTTATTTCAAGTTTGTAGTTATGAGATCGTTAATAAATTTTTTGAATACATATCTATGTTAATTTAAAATGAATAGCTAAAGGTTTTCTTATATAAAATAGAGTAAAAAAGGATAGAACATTTTGTAAATTTTAATAATTTGAAAACTCTAGTACTTATAATTAAGAATTTTATTTTTACTGGACATCTGGCCAGATAGTAGTACTATCCAGCTTGATAGCTGGATACCAGATAAAAAGGCTGGATAGGATGAATAACTGGATAGCAACCACATATCCAGCCCATCCCTACCTAAAACTTTTTGAAATAGGTTATCCCTAAACCAAAATACCGATTTCAAAATATAGCAAATTCCAAATTTCAGTTTGGGGGTGACCTTTTTCAAAGAACTAAATAAAATTATAACATATCATTCATTTATAATCAAAGTTCATCGACTTATGACAAGAACACAGGGTTGTAAAAACGTCATAACCCTATATATATATATATATATATATATATATATATATATAATATATATATATATATATATATATATATATATATATATATATATATATATATATATATATATATATATATATATATATATATATATATATATATATATATATATATTACATGAAATGGACAGTTTCCTGTGAGCATCATGGAGTCTTTATTTGCTCGTAAAACACCTGTAACTTTTGTTAAAAAATCATGAGCCACATCTGTAAGAACTTTTAAAACACTTTCTGTTGTGTCTGTGTACCCGGCATGAGCACATAATGTAGCAACTGCTTTTCTTAGGATTAGTTTTGCCGTTGAACCTTCAATCTCATACTTTTGTGGCTTGGTAGGACCAATAGTAAAAGGTCTGAAATAAAGGAGTATTTTTACAATAAAATTTATACAACACAAATTTATATTCTAACTACAAAGATAATTAAAGTTTTGGAAACTTACGTATCATTAGGTGGCATAAAATTAAGATAGTGAAATTTAACAGGTTTTCTTTTAACTGGAGGATCATCTGGAAAAGGTGACGGAGATGCATTGATATCAATACCAAAAGTCTAAAAAAAAAAGAATTAAAGAAAAGAAATTATTCAAACAAAAAACTTGATTACTTGTTAACAATTAATGAAAAGTACAAGGATAAAATAGATTTACAAAAAATCTTAGAGCATATATATATATATATATATATATATATATATATATATATATATATATATATATATATATATATATATATATATATATATATATATATATATATATATTATATATATATGCTCATATAAAATGAGATTGAGTTGATTATTTGCATGGGGAAAATTGAAATCTGTGACGAGACATTCTGAGTGAATGGAAACTTTAGCATTTTGTTGCTTGGGGCTGTCTTCATAGGCCCTTGTGGTTTCTAACTGGTTTCTTATGTTGCTTAAGACAAATGAAAGATTAAAATATCAAAAGGTAGCTACAAATAATGAGTTTTTACTTTATCAAATAATTTTAAAATTTTTGTGGTAAACTAAGAACAATAAAACAATATCTTTCCAAAACATTTTATCCAGGGTGGAAAACTCAATATCACCATTCTGTTTAGGTAAAGAGCAAATACGAAGTAGGAATAGAGGTAGAACAATAAAACAAGAAAAACAGACTATAAAAATAAAAAAGGTGGATGGGCCTCTTCTAAACCCTACCACTTAACTTGAAGTCATCATTCCCATCTCTGTAACTCTTGGTTGTCTAGTTTTCACCATTTCATTTTGGTGAATCTTCTATTGTGGAGCTAGATATAGCATATATGTATATATAGCATATATATATGTAAGTTTTTGATAAATCTTTTAACTTTCCTTCCTCCGATTTGCTTGGCTACAGTTCATCAAAAGTGTTCTCAAGATTCTGTTCTCTCTCCATCTTTATTTTCCTTTAATGACCTACCATCTGTCACCTATCACCAGTCAACTGTCATATCAATGACCCCAACCTACAAAACTTATTTTAATATGCATTTCTGGCAACTGAAAATAGCTGGTGCAAGGAGGGTGACTTTGGAGCAACTGTTCTCTGTTCTTCCTTGTATTTCTAACTAGAGCAGAGAAACATGGTTGTTTTCAATTCTTTAAAATTAATTTCCTTATCTATCTACTTCGTGAAATTTCCTGTACAACAGAATCTTTAAAAACAGATCTCAAACTTTCTCTTTCAAAACATTCTTAACATTTTTTTTATCTTTCTTGGTAGGACCACATTATTTCTGACACTGAAAAGTTTCTAAGTGTTCTGAGGTGCTTTGCATAGAGTATGCATCTCATACCTGTGGTGTTTTTGCTCATACAGATATTATTGAAAAGGTGGATCTACAGCTTATGAAACAAGTCAAACAACCAGAATATCTTTCACCATTGAGCTGTTTCACTCCCCTTACATTATTAAAGGCCTATATCACTATTGCAAAATACATTTTTCTTCTGAACTTTCTAATTACATTTTTCCTTCTTCAAAAGGTCATTTAACTAATCTTTCAAAACAGTCTCCTAGTTTTAACATAATGCTAATTCTTTTATGTACTCTACTGGTAATGTTTTGAACAACACTTCCCACTAGTAGCAGGACATATTGCTCTTTAATTTGGTTTCCCCAAACCATAGTAGATTTTATGTGATTTTCTGGACTTTTTTTTTTTTCTTTTTTTTTTTTACCAAAGGCACCATAAAAAGTAAAATACAGCTGAACTTCAAAAATATTCTTTATCATGACTGTAAAACTAGCAAAGTACCTACCTGAGCTCTTGTTAATAACTGCAAGAGTTGTCTCTGATGCTGCAACAATCTTATTGTATGAAGAACTAAAGGATCTGACCTACACATCTCAGGAGGCAATCTAAAGATAATAATTAAAATAAAATATTAGATCAATAAGTTAAGAAATAATATCTATTATTTAAAATCACAAAAGAAAAAAAAATTCTCAAAAAGTTATTTATTTTCAAAGAGTAATTTTCATTTATTCCCATATCAGAAGAAAATGCTTAATATATATAGTATCAATAAATTTTTTAAATTAAGAAACAAATTTTAAAGTTCTATTCCTTATAGAAACTTTTTAGAATCATTTTTAAAATTAAAAATAAAAGATATTTTTACTGATGTACAAAGTACAAGCAATTAAAAAAATACAGGTTATATGATTTAAATACTAATTATAGTTATAAAATTCAAATTTTTAAAAAATAATTTTCTGTAAAATTTCTATATTGTACTTCATTATTATTGGTATTATTAATTATTATTTTCACTACCTACTAATTTTAAAAATATTAATTCACATTTTAACGTTACATTACATTTGAAAGGATGCAGTTTCTTCATGTGATGGCTGATATAATGATGGAGGAGGAGTTGAAGGCAAAATCTGTTCCTCAATGTCAGCAAGTGACAAACTCCAGTCTTCATTTCGCTTGGGATCTTCAAATTCCCCCCAATGAGAGGACAAATTAAATGACATAGTTCTCTTAATAGCAGATATTTTTTAAATATAATTAATAAAATATTTAAAATATTTTAAACTTGTGCATAATTAACATTTGCTCTAAAAATCATGAAAGTCTAAGCCTGTAAATAATTTCAAAAATAATTAATATCCAAAAATATTGCTACTTCTGTGACTGGGTGACCTGTCAAACAAAACGTCTTCATGCTTAAAAATTATTATTTTGGACTGAAGGAAAAATAGACAGTATACGAGGTCTCCTATTGCTAAATTTAAGCTTGATTTGTCTCATGTTTTGTCTGTTGTAGAGAAAATAGATCATCAAAGCTAGATACCTTAAAGATTTCACATTACCCAAAAATAATTCAGAATATTGCTTAGACAGTAACTTCAATGCCAACAACAATGTTAATGTGGAATGTCTATTTTTAGCCTTCGAATAATTCAGACAGATTTACGAGCCTCAATGAAAGAGGATCTAATGAAGCCATACAGTTTGTTAAAACAAATTTATTTTGAATAAAATTTTAAAATTATTATTTATTTCTTTTGATGAAGAGTAAAATTTGTTTTATAAAATTGGTTGTATTAATTAAAAAAAGAAAAGGGACTTTGCACAGCTCCATTACAAAAAAAATGAGGTTTTGAGTCCCATTGCAGTAGAACTGCATTTGGGCTGATATTTCTGAGTGGTGATAATACCTAAACACAACTGTATACGAATTTGGAAAATCTTTAAACCATTCTGAGTGGTGATAATACCTAAACACAACTGTATACAAATTTGGAAAATCTTTAAACCAAAGGCAGAGCCAGAGCCAGAGCTGGAACCGGAGCCACTCAAATCAATAGCTCTGCAGCTGGAGCCATATCTGACAATGGCTCTGGAGAATGAGTTGGAGCTGAAACAAGCTTCATCAGCTCCCCAGCCCTGCTGTGTACAGTGAGTTTCACATGAGGTGGAAATAATTCAGAGCTACTGCTTTTATTCCATTTCTGAGAGGAAACTGTGGAGTGGTTTCAGTTCTTAATGGATATTTTGGAAAAAAGGAAACTGAAAGTTTCCACAGAGCCCACTCTACTATTGAGTAACCTATGGAGAGTAAGATTTCTGGTCTTTTGATATATCACACAATTAATATATGGAAAAATTGCTTATCAGTTTTTAGATTTATCAAAAACTAAAGACCCATTATATAATTTGCATGTATTATAAGCATAAGTAACCTAGCATCATAACCAGATGTAATCTAACATACCCTAACCTAAAATTACCTATATAATGTAACTTATAACAATTTTCATTCCGAAAACATTGAATGTTTTTAGGCTATAAAAATATTGATAAATCAATACTGAAAGACCAGAAATATGCTTATGAAAAGCTTATTTTGCCTTTACAGATTCAGATTACATAGTTGATATAAAACAAGACCCACTGTAGCAATAAAATTACAAATGGAAATCACCACCACTCGTAGTTTGGAGATGACCAGAGTATATAGATGTACCGTGGGATGACCCATACATTTACGTCTTAATTTTAAATTTTTTTTTTTTGTTTCTGATAGCAGACTTCACCAACTAGGGCATATGCCGTCCCTCCAGGCAGACAAAATACTGCCCTTCAGGCCCCCACCAGTTTAGAGCGAACGATCAGTTCGCTCAAAGAGCTGGTGAAGCTGTCCTAATTTTAAATTAATTAAAGTGAATGACCTCTAACATTCATGCTTCAGCTCTGTATACCGTGATCTCATCTATCTCATAGGGATGCTGCAAAAGTTTCGATATATATCGATATAAATACTTTTTTACGATAGTATCGAAAAAATATCGATGATATTTTCAAACCCGATATATCGATATATCGATATTTTATCCTCAGTATCGAACCAACGATATTTTTTTTTTTTACTTCTAGAAATTTTTAGTAGTTTTCTGCTCCTTTATAAAGTAAAATTTAAGCAAAATTTGTGGTATTTTTCATGTGCTATATATATATATATATATATATATATATATATATATATATATATATATATATATATATATATATATATATATATATATATATATATATATATATATATATATATATATATATATATATATATATATATTGCACCATATCCCGCATGATGCAGGGTGGTGTCAATTGAAAAAAAGTTTTAATATTTCTGCAATCATACGTGGGAAGAAAACTTGGTTGAAAAGGATTGCCAGTCTTTTGAACCATACTAAGAACTATTCTTCATTTGACTCGACTGCGACGAAATAATCATACTTTATTGATCAGAAGTTACTTCTATCTTTATTCCTTTTTTTTTCTTTTAATATATAATTTTCCATTTTACTGCCGAAAGTACGTTGAGTCAAAAGATGTGTTGCTTCACAAAAAATGATTTTATTGAATTTCTGTTAATTTACTTTCAAAAAAAATACTGAAAATTTATAACGATTGTAGTCGCAGAGCTTTCCGCAATCTACTGTGATTTTTATACTGTGGTTTTTATTTTACTCTTCTTTTTTATATTTGTGAACTAGGCTATGAGATACCGCTTTTTTCTACCGACTTCTTGTTTTTGTGATCAGCGTGTATACTTTCAATATTTTTCGTTACAACTGTAATCAACTTCATCTGTTGCAACATCAACTAGTGTTTTTCAGATATTACAGTGTATCATACAATTACCACCATATTGCACTTCAAGCAATATTTTGTTTACCAAAACAGTGTCTTCAGGGTATCCTTACCACATCAGAAGGTGCTGCTTGAATACCAGTCATCAGTGAAGTCTGCTTCCTTCTCTGGGTATTACCAGGCTGACACTAGATAGGGTTCCTGCCTTTGTTAATTGTTGTGACAATCCAGAACCAATTTATTTTGTTGAATAAAGAACTTAAAAAAAAACAGCCTTCCTTTGTTACAACCTCTTCTCATTCCTTTCGTTCTTCCAACACTACTTGTGCCAGATCGCCCTAGATTCCTCTCCTACTCTTCCTACTCCTCCTTCTTCTTCCACTGACTCACCACCTCCTTCACCTCCTGCACCGCCTTCTTCACCCCGTTTTTCTGGTTCTTCTCCCTCTTCTTCGACTAGTGGACCTGCGGCTCGCCCTGCTATTCTACGTCGGACAAAGAGTGGCAGAACTGTTCGACCTCCTCTTCGCTTTCGTCTCTAACCACTGCCACTTTTGGAGGGGGGTTCTGTAGTCGCAGAGCTTTCCGCAATCTACTGTGATTTTTATACTGTGGTTTTTATTTTACTCTTCTTTTTTATATTTGTGAACTAGGCTATTAGATACCGCCTTTTTCTACCGACTTCTTGTTTTTGTGATCAGCGTGTATACTTTCAATATTTTTCGTTACAACTGTAATCAACTTCATCTGTTGCAACATCAACTAGTGTTTTTCAGATATTACAGTGTATCATACAATTACCACCATATTGCACTTCATATCCTCCTTTCTTACCTGCACAGTGTCTTCAGGGTATCCTTACCACATCAGAAGGTGCTGCTTGAATATATACACTGAAGTCATCATCAGTGAAGTCTGCTTCCTTCTCTGGGTATTACCAGGCTGACACTAGATAGGGTTCCTGCCTTTGTTAATTGTTGTGACAATCCAGAACCAATTTATTTTGTTGAATAAAGAACTTAAAAAAAAACAGCCTTCCTTTGTTACAACCTCTTCTCATTCCTTTCGTTCTTCCAACACTACTTGTGCCAGATCGCCCTTTCCTCTCCTACTCTTCCTACTCCTCCTTCTTCTTCCACTGACTCACCTCCACCACCTCCTTCACCTCCTGCACCGCCTTCTTCACAGCGTTTTTCTGGTTCTTCTCCCTCTTCTTCGACTAGTGGACCTGCGGCTCGCCCTGCTATTCTACGTCGGACAAAGAGTGGCAGAACTGTTCGACCTCCTCTTCGCTTTCGTCTCTAACCACTGCCACTTTTGGAGGGGGGTTCTGTAGCCGCAGAGCTTTCCCGCAATCTACTGTGATTTTTATACTGTGGTTTTTATTTTACTCTTCTTTTTTATATTTGCGGACTAGGCTATTAGATACCGCCTTTTTCTACCGACTTCTTGTTTTTGTGATCAGCGTGTATACTTTCAATATTTTTCGTTACAACTGTAATCAACTTCATCTGTTGCAACATCAACTAGTGTTTTTCAGATATTACAGTGTATCATACAATTACCACCATATTGCACTTCAAGCAATATTTTGTTTACCAAAACAGTGTCTTCAGGGTATCCTTACCACATCAGAAGGTGCTGCTGAATACCAGTCATCAGGTGAAGTCTGCTTCCTTCTCTGGGGGGTATTACCAGGCTGACACTAGATAGGGTTCCTGCCTTTGTTAATTGTTGTGACAATCCAGAACCAATTTATTTTGTTGAATAAAGAACTTAAAAAAACCAGCCTTCCTTTGTTACAACCTCTTACATCTATGGGCCAGCCATAAGCAACCCATACGATAAATAAATTTTTTTATTCTTCTTATCAACAAACTCTGCAACCTCAGGAAGAAGATCTTAAAGCCTCATATCCAACAGCCTACCCTTCTGCTCTCTTCTCTTTTCTGCTCTTCTCATCTCTTTTCTTCTGATCGACTTCCTTATGATGTTTCTGACTTCTCTTCCAATCTTCTTACAAACACATCCACTCTCGACGGCAGTCAAATCATATATACAGTACATATAGGTCAGACCTCGGTTTAAACCAGCAACATATTTAAAAAACTACAGAACGTACATAAAAAGGATTATATTTTTGGAATCCTTGTCGAATTTCAGTTAGGAAAAGTGTAAAATATTTGCAAATAAATTTTTTTTAAAAATTTGGTTTTGTACGACAACTTGCACACTTTTAAACGCTTCCTTTGGCTTACACACTTTTAAACGCCAGGTATCTGGTCACATCATCCATTAACTATTCTCCTGCTCTGGTGGAGGTTGGTAAGCCCTCGGCCTTTGCTCACCAGAGGAGACAAAAAAAGTAGATATATATATATATATATATATATATATATATATATATATATATATATATATATATATATATATATATATATATATATATATATATATATATAATATTTTGGTAAGGCCTTTGAGCTTTGCTTACCAGAATTGATATATATATATATATATATATATATATATATATATATATATATATATATATATATATATATAATATATATATATATATATATATATATATATATATATATATATATATATATATATATATATATATTATATATATATATATATATATATATATATATATATATATATATATATATATATATATATAAATTGAAACGTTTTTTTAAAACCGATATATCGATATTTTTTATCGATAGTATCGAGGGCAATTTGATATTTTAAAAAATTATCGATAATCGATATATCGATATTTTTTAAATATCAGCATCCCTACTATCTCATGCGTAGGCATAGACTTTAACTACACCAAAAGTCTATGTGCGTAGGCCATAGACTTTTGTAATAAAAGTCTATGGCGTAGGCATAGACTTTTAGTTAAAGTCTATGTGCGTAGGGATGCCGAAAGAGTTTCAACTCGATATATATATATATATTACGATAGTATCGAAAAAATATCGATGATATTTTCAAAACCGATACACAGATATATTGATATTGTATCCTCAGTATCGAACCAACTATATTTTTTTTTTACTTGAAATTTTTAGTAGTTTTCTGCTCCTTTATAAAATAAAATTTAAGCAAAAATTTGTGGTATTATTATATATATATATATATATATATATATATATATATATATATATATATATATATATATATATATATATATATATATATATATCCCGCAAGATGCAGGTGGTGCAAATTGCAGAAATTCTTATATTTCCTGCATATATATCGTACGTTGGAAGAAAACTTGTTTGAAAAGGGTTCCTAGCCTCTAGACTGCGACGAAATAATCATCCTTTATTGACCAGAAGTTACTTCTAACTTAATTCCTTTTTGTTTTTTCTTTTAATATATAATTTTCCATTTTACTGCCGAAAGTACGTTGTGTCGAAAGATGTGTTACTTTCGCAAAAAATAACGGGAATATATATATATATATATATATATATATATATATATATATATATATATATATATATATATATATATATTATATATATATATATATATATATATATATATATATATATATATATATATATATTATTTTTTTATTTAACTTTGGTCAATATTATTCTTCTTATCAACAAACTCTGCAACCTCAGGAAATCTCAAAGCCTACCCTTCTGCTCTTCTCATCTCTTTTCTTCTGACTTCCTTATGATGTTTCTGACTTTCTTCTTCCCATCTGCTTCCAAGCACATCCACTCTCGACGGCAGTCGAATCATATATATATATATATATATATATATATATATATATATATATATATATATATATATATATATATATATATATATATATATATATATATATATATATATGTAATACGGTACGTTGGGTCGTTAGGTTAAGATCACCGCGCTTCTGGGGTCCCATTTAACGGCTTTTAATTCTTTAACGGCACGTCATAGAGGTATGGGGACTTCAGATTCAGAATTCTCTACCCTAAAATAAGATTTTTTAGCTTTTAGGATTTTCAAGTGTACAACTGATGCCATATAAGATAAACTTTAAATATCGCTTAAATCACATATGAAAATAGATTTCGTCATGCTGAGACAGAATATGAAAATCTCAGGATCCTACGAGTTTCCATTCAGGAGATATGGTCCCTCAAAAATATTAATAAAAATTTTTGTCGAAATCCAGTTCTGTGATTTCTTACAATTTCTAAATTACAAGAGATAGAGCAAAAATATTTAATATTTGAATTTTACGTGTCATTTAGAACTTTAAAGCCTTCTTTGATTCCTTGATCGTTCCTCTATCTGCTACAGTTGAGGAGATATAGACCTCCAAAGTTGACAATTTTCTTTTCATGCTCAGAAAGTGTGACATACCACCTTGGTATGTATGTCGGCTTTAACTCAAAAATGGCAATATATAGAAAACCGGGATTACAAATTTGGAATCAGGGGTCCCAAATCCTTAACGTGTCTAGAATATCAAGCCGATCTATCTATTGATAAGAAAGTTATAAAAATTTAAAAACTTACACAAATTTATCGGAATATTTCAGAAGTTAAATGGTTTCACAGGCTTTCACCTATTAAAACTTAAGAGACTACCCATACTCAACTGAAACCGAAATTTTCTTTTTGGAACTTT
>SEYY01024775.1:65000-67500 GCA_009176605.1 Armadillidium nasatum | reverse complement strand
ACTTTTTATATCGATTTCTACAATCTTTAGATCAAGAGACTAGTAACATTATTTGTGAGGATTTTGTTGCATAATTGTTGTCAGTAAATATACTGTGAGAATGTTTTTTTTTTTATTTCGGGGAGGGGGGGGAGGTAAAACAATGTAAAAAACAAATAGAAAATAAACTTTAAAAGTAAAGGATAAATGAAATATGCATTTAGATAGATATTTAGATATACATATTAGATTTTTATTTTTTCCTTGGGAATATTTACCTATCACAAGTTAAATGGAGAATTACATGAAACAAATTGCGAGTTACTTAACATATTAAAAATTAATTTAAAAACAAAACTGTGAATACTTTCAATTATATATTTCCTTTGTTTTAAATTTTTTATTTAATGAAATTTATCTCAATGGTAAATGAAATGAAAAAAAAAATTAAATAAATAAATGAAAAAAAAGAAAATGTAAACAATTTGCCACGCTTCAGTAATTCCTTGTTATTAAATTTTATATTCAAATAAACTGAAATTACAAAAATAAAATTGAATATCAATAATAATAAAAATAATAATAATAATAATAATAATAATAATAATAATAATAATAATAATAATAATAATAATAATAATAATAATAATAATAATAATAATAATAATAATAATAATAATAATAATAATAATAATAATAATAATAATAATAATAATAATAATAATAATAATAATAATAATAATAATAATAATAATATTAATAATAATAACAGTTTTTCCATTATCAAAAAAGATTGTTTTATTCTTCTATTTGCTGACCGGTTTCGTCCTCCAACTTCGGACATCATCAGAGCTTGGATTCTAGAAGATGAATAATTTATTTTAAAAATGTTAAACCAAAAGCTAATTACTTTTTTTATAAAACTGAGTTTGACTGTACGTCGAAATTTACTGGTTACGCGACTGATTGATTGACAGATGAGACATACCAGCTTTTACTCTTATCGTTTTAAATTCGTAACACTCCTCACGTGAAGACTCAAAAACTAATATCTACTTTATTAATAATTTTTAAAAATTTATATTCTTAATTAACTTTTGGCTTAATATTTGAAAATTAATCATTCTTCTTCTAACATTCAAGCTCTTATGATGTCGAAAGTTGGAGGACGAAACCGGTCAGCAAATATAAGAATACAAAAATCCTTTTGAGAAAAGTCAGAAAGAGAAATTCAGCTGAAATTTTCATTATTATAAAATAAAAAAAAAAAAAAAAAATTTCCAAATTATATTAATAATAATAACAATAATAGTAATATAGTAATAATAATATATAATAATAATAATAATAATAATAATAATAATAATAATAATAATAAATAATAATAATAATAATAATAATAATGTTTTTTTTTTTTTTTTTTTTTTATTATTTTATTATTTTACAGATTATATATATATATATATATATATATATATATATATATATATATATATATATATATATATATATATATATATATATATATATATATATATATATATATATATATATATATATATATATATATATATATATATATATATATATATATATATATATATATATATATATATATATATATATATATATATATATATATATATATATATATATATATATATATATATATATATATATATATATATATATATATATATATATATATATATATATATATATATATATATATATATATATATATATATATATATATATATATATATATATATATATATTATATTATTATTAATTTTGTCAACCTTTACTGGTAAGTTTACTTTGCTTTGCTTCACTGTTCAATCAATAGCTTTGTAAGAGTTTAGTGTTATAACTTATTCATATACCTTTTAGTTTAAGTAATAACATTTTTTGTTTTCCTTTTATGCGTGCTGTTATTATTTATTCATTTTTTATATATTTATTTTGTTATATTGTTTTGATAATGGTCGCAGAAGGTGCCCGAAACGTCGATATTAATTTTAAATTTATATTTCATCTGATTTATTCATAAACAAACTACTTACTGATGTTGAATTCATTCCTTGAATTGTTATTTTTAATAAAAATGAGGCTCAAGAGGAGCACCTCCGTCTATAATAATAAAAAATAATAATAATAATAATAATAATAATAATGAATAATAAATAATAATAATAATAATAATAATAATATATAATAATAATAATAATAATAATAATAATATAATAATAATAATATATATATATATATATATATATATATATATATATATATATATATATATATATATATATATATATATATATATATATATATATATATATAATATATAATATATATATATATATATATATATATATATATATATATATATATATATATATATATATATATATATATATATATATATATATATATATATATATATATATATATATATATATATATATATATATATATATATATATATATATATATATATATATATATATATATATAT
>SEYY01024775.1:42500-60000 GCA_009176605.1 Armadillidium nasatum | reverse complement strand
TATATATATATATATATATATATATATATATATATATATATATATATATATATATATATATATATATATATATATATATATATATAATAGAGATCGGTTTGTTCCTCGGGAACCTTATTTTTAGCAAAAATAGGATTGCAAACAATGCGTAGAAAGGCATACTTGAAAGTTATTAATAGTTAACATTTATTGACAAAACCATATATTGTTACTATTTATAGGTAACATTTATTGTTAATTTGACGTTTCGGGACAACTAGGCCCATTTTCATAAATAATTAATCTGTGAACAGAAAATAAAAGATATTGTTATCAGATATGAAGTAAATGTTAAATAAAATAAAATGAAAATAGTTTTGAACATTATATAATAAGGCACATATAAAATACACTAAGAGTAAACAGATTTATGTTAGACACAAACATTAGTTAGTACAATGATACACTGAGGCGGATAATGAAATAATACATATGAGTAGATTATGATTTAGTTGGTTGGATGAATGATGTAATAGAATGGAGTATGGGTATGGAGTGGTGTTGGAAGGGAGGAGTCATGAGATGAGGAGAGGGATGGAGGAAAGAGTCACATTAAGTTGGGGTTGGAGTTTTTTAATGTAAAGTGATTCAAGGATTTTTCGATCGGATTCAGAGGGTGCAGATTTTAAAATGGTAAAGTCGGAAAAACGGAAAGGGTGATTATATGTTTGTGTATGTTCACGGATGGAGGAGTGTTCAGGTGCTGAGGAAGGGAGATTAGTGCGGAAGGATGTACCCCTATGCTTGTGGACCCGTAGTTGAAGTTGTAGGCGCGTGTGACCTACGTAGCAGGAGTTGCATCCTGCGCACGTAAACTTATATACTACCGAGGGTCGTAGCAAGTCAGGGAGGACGTCCTTGTATGAGAGGAGTGAGCCTATAGAGAATGAAGTTTACTCCAATAAGGCGTGGATTAATTTGGGGAAAGAAGCGTTGGAAAAGTAGATGGAGTTCTTTGTTGAGAGAAGGGGTTAGTGAGCCTAAGTATGGTGTTTTGAGGTGTATTAGTAGTTTAGGAACTGTCGGTATAGGTAATTGAGGTCGATAGATGCTATAAATGAATTCATGTATGGTAGTGTCTATGAGGTGAGTGGGAAAGAAGTTGAAAGTAAAAAATTCTTTTAGATATGTGAGCTCAAGGTGAAAATACCACCAAGAGGAACAGATGTTATATGCTCTATGTAAATATCCAATGATGGTTGTGTGTTTGAATGTGTAAGAGGTGGAGCTGAGGAAATTTAGGCCAAGGAGGGAAGTAGTTGGTTTTCGATATATTGATGTTGTGAAGCCATTAGATGAGCGTGTTACCATGATGTCAAGAAAGGGGAGGGATCTGTTGTGTTCATCTTCACGGGAGAATTTAATGCCTTATTATATTATGTTCATAACTATTTTCATTTTATTTTATTTAACATTTACTTCATATCTGATAACAATATCTTTTATTTTCTGTTCACAGATTAATTATTTATGAAAATGGGCCTAGTTGTCCCGAAACGTCAAATTAATAATAAATGTTACCTATAAATAGTAACAATATATGGTTTTGTCAATAAATGTTAACTATTAATAACTTTCAAGTATGCCTTTCTACGCATTGTTTGCAATCCTATTTTTGCTAAAAATAAGGTTCCCGAGGAACAAACCGATCTCTATATATATATATATATATATATATATATATATATATATATATATATATATATATATATATATATATTATATATATATATATATATATATATATAATATATATATATATATATATATATTTTTTTTTTTTTTTAATTTTTATTTTAATTTATTTTATTATTATTATTATTATTATTATTATTATTATTATTATTATTATTATTATTATTATTATTATTATTATTATTATTATTATTATTATTATTTCGAGCAGTTTGTAAATCCACGTATTTAATAGCAAAGTAAAGAAGTCAATATTTACTTTTTCGTCTTGTAAATATTGACTGATATTCTTGCTATGCCGAAATTAAAAATTATTGAATAGGATTATAGTATTCCGAAATTAAAGGTAATAAATAAGATTTTATTATTCCTAAGTTAAAGATCTTTAAATAGGACTCTATTATTTCGAAATTGAAGATGATAAATATGATTTTATTGTTCAGGAATTAAAGATGATTGAATTGGGTTGTAATATTCCGAATATAAAGATTATAAATAAGATTATAATATTCCTAAGTTAAAGATTTTTCAAAAGGATTGATTATTCAGAAATTAAAGATGATAAATATGATTCTATTGTTCCGAAATTAAAGATGATTGTATGGTTGTATTTTCCGAAATTAAATTAAAGGTGATAAATGAGATTATATTATTCCTAAGTTAAAGATCATTAAATAAAATCGTATTATTCCGAAAATAAGGATGATAAATATGATTCTATTATTCAGAATCAAAAAGATGATTGAATTGGGTTGTATTATTCTGAAATTAAAGATGATATATAAAATTATATTATTCCTAAGTTAAAGATCTTTAATTAGGATTGTATTATTCCGAAATTAAAGATGATAAATTTGATTTTATTATTCAGAAATTAAAGATGATTAAATTGGGTTGTATTAATCAGAAATTAAAAATAATAGATCTGAATATATTATTCCAAAATTAAAGGTGATAAATATAATTGTATTATTTCGAAATAAAAGATGATAAATATGATTGTATTATTCCGAAAAAAAAGATGATAAATATATTCCTATGTTTTTCTGAAATTAATGATTAAATAAGATTGATTCATTATTAATTAAATACTATAAAATCACCTCAAAAATGCCATAGATATGAGAAACTTTATTTCACACACACAAAAATAGAAAATTGTTCAATTCACAAAACTTTTTACGTCAGATTCACATAGCTAAAAAGTACTTCTAAACAAATATTACACAACAAGAGAAACAACGATTTTAAAACGGAATTATTGATCCTATTATTCCTTTTAGAAGTAAGAAAATAATTACATTAATAGCTTTCAGACACTAACGTAGATTTGATTTAAAATCTTATATGAGAGGTAAAACCATTAATTAGATCGAGAAGCCTAAGGCAAATATTTATTTGCAAAATTGCAGATTATGTGTTACTTGTTTCAAACGGTATTAAATATATTGATAAGCTTGATACACTGAATACTTTAAATTTAAATAGATAGATAGATAGTCTTACAAATTTAGATAGATAGATAGATGTATATATAAAAATAAATAAATAAATATATGAATAATAAATAGGTAGATAGAAAAATATGGATAGATAGAAAGAGAAATAAAAAAACTAAATTAAAAATGGAAAAATAGATAGATAGATAGAAAGATAGATAGATAGATAGATAGATTGATAGATAGATAGATAGATAGATAGATAGATAGATAGATAGATTGATAGATAGATAGTTAGATAAAATAAATTAAAAATGAAAGGATAGATAGATAGATAAAAAGAAAACAGATAGATAGATAATGTTTTTAAAGTTTTCTAATGTTCTCAGTTTGGAAGCATGTCAGTTCTTTTTACCTTATCAGATCACCAGTATGGCTTCTGAAAAACGCTCTATGAGTGACCATCTTTCTTCTTCTTCGGAATTTTGGGTGAATCTTTTGATGTGATGCTAGATATATCGAAAACATTCGATAGAGTTTGCCACAAAGCTTTAATGTACAACTTCCCACTTTCGGTATCTATCATTCTCTTCTGTGATCTTCTCTCTGATTTCCTTTCCGTCGTTCTATGGAAGCTTTTGAAGAGGGTAACTTTTCATACTTTAAATCTATTAATAGGGGTGTTCCTCAGGGATCTTCCATTTCCCTAACTTTTCCTACCTTTCATTAATTGTTGACCTTTCTATTACATCATCACCTATCATTTCCTATGACTACGTCTCTACCCTTCTTTATTCCTTTAATTTTGGGGAAGAGAAAAAATGATCGTTTTCAATAATTAAGAAACTTTCTCCATCTCTCCACTCGACACAAACTTCCACACAATATTTCTCGGTATTTCTTTTTCTCGTTATCTTTCTTGAAAGGATCACTTGACATTTCTTTCTAAACAAGCTTCTAAGAGATTTGGTGGTTCTGAGTAGCTTTCGAAGTTTCCTCACCCCACACCAGTTGCTTACTCATTATTGGGGTGTTGTTCGACCCTTATGGAATAAACCTCAGACTTCAACGGTGGTTCCACTCACACAGCTCTCCTAGAAAAGGTGGAGCCTAGGGCTTTTCGACTTATCAATTGCTTTGCCTTCTCTAACAATCCGCTTGTCGAACTTTTGCGTTACTCTCTGTATAATGTTACTATTACAACGGGAACTGGCCTTCTTAACTCTCACATCGCATACCTCCTCCATTGAGAGAGACTCAAGAGACACACCTTTACACATTCTTTCTCTGTCTAACTTTCTGATCACAGGTTTAACCTCTATGCTCAATCATACATGTACTTTATAGGTATAGATTGGAACACCCCCCCTTTTATCTCTTTTCCCAACTTCCATGACTTAACGTCTTCAAACGCTGTGTATCGACGAGGTATGTCCGCCTTTAATTTAATCTGACTACGGTTTCGGCACTCTGATGGAAATTAATTGACCTCTGGATTTTTCCCACCAGAACACACACACACACACACACACACACACACACACACACACACACACACACACACACACACACACACACATATATATATATATATATATATATATATATATATATATATATATATATATATATATATATATATATATATATATATATATATATATATATATATATATATATATATATATATATATATATATATATATATATATATATATATATATATATATATATATATATATATATATATATATTCTAAAATAAAATTTAAAACTTGAAAGAAAATACCACAACTACTTACTGTACTTAGCTTTACACGTTAATGAAAGGTGGGATCCCTCTGAGAGTGGTCCTACGTGATCCCCAATGGGCCTGTCAGAAGAGTCCAGAAGATATATGAGGTGAGCAGCATCTGCTAACAAAAGTTATTAACTTAGAGATTTTATATATATATATATATATATATATATATATATATATATATATATATATATATATATATATATTATATATATATATATATATATATTACCTCTGGTGGGCAAAAGCCAGAGGCCTACTAATTGCCAACAACATCGGAAATCAGGTTAAGTTTTAGGCCGATATGTTCCAATACATGTCGTATATAGGTGCGTTAATGTTAAAGGAAGTCGGGAAAACAGATAAAGGGAGTGTGTTCCACTTTTAATAGTTGTGTACATGTAAGATTGAGCATAGCAGTTAATTCTGGGGTCGGAAATTTGGACAGAGAAAGGATGAGACTCTGTAGAAAGGCGTATCGCACGAATACTTCTAAATGGAGGAAATATCTGACGGAAGAGTACAGAAGAGCAGTGTCCATTGTAATAGCAATAGACGTAGAGTGACGCAGCAATTCGACGGGCAAAATGACACTGGAGAGAAATAGTGAGATTTTTAAGAAAGAGAATTAATGTGATCTTTTCACGAAACATCGAGAATATTAAGGAGAGATGAAGGTTTGAGTTGAGTGTTTTCGAAGATGTCTTAGTTTTGTGGAAAGTTGTGTCGAGTAGAGAGATGGAAGAACTGAGATTTTGAGGCGTTGAAAACGATCTTGTTTTCTTTGCCCAATTTGAAATACGAGAACATCAGAGGTCAGTTGCATGAAGGCTACTCTCCATACGTCTATTAACTGCTGTTAGGAGGTGCATCTTTCTAATTGAAAGGAGTAATGAAGGGTGGAATGAGTGGAACTAAAGTGGATTGGAGATAGAACAAATCCTTGAGGAACACCACCATTAATAGATTTAAAGGATGCATGGTGGCAGTCTACAACAACTGCTTTAGAACTACCGAAAAGGATATCAGAGAGACGGCCACATAGAGAAGGATAAAATCTCAAAAAGAATAGCTGCCCCTCCAAGTTTCTCCGAGGCAGTTTTTCGTTTCGCCATTGTGGTAGTTATTTTTTTTAAAAAAGGTAATGTATGTGTACGTGCTTGTAAATTTGTAGGATGCATGGGAAGAAAGGGAAGGTTGTGGGAGTATAGAGACTTCAATGTGAGTCAAGGGTACACTAGAGACTCTCTGAAAAGATGAAACGCGAAAAGGAAGGAACCATAGCGCAACGGAGTGAAGCGGAATGGTCTAACCCATCCTTTCACTCCGTGGATTAAGCCAAATGGTAGCTACTTTCATCGCTTCGAACGGTATTACGTCCTCCCCCTATACTTACGTGTACGTATACTCTAATGGTAAAGTCTTTAACACATTCCATTCATCTGTTTTCTCTACTTCCTTTGACTTGCACACTTTTAAACGCCGTGTGTCGGTGCATGTCGACCATTAACGACCAGATATCCGATATTTCCCCAACTCTGGTGGAAATCGGTAGGCCTCTTTCCTTTTGCTTACCAGTGGATATATATATATATATATATATATATATATATATATATATATATATATATATATATATATATATATATATATATATATATATATATATATATATATATATATATATGCATGAGTGTATGTGTGTGCGTTTGTAAAACATTCATAATTTCATTTTTGGATGAAGTGCTTCATTTTCATTACCTTTATTATTTTTTCCTTTTAATTATTTTCTATTTATTACGCAATGTCTGTTTCAATGATATATTGCGTCAACATAAAGGCTGAAATTTTTTTTTTCTTTCTATTTCTTAATTCTTCATCCTTCAATATCTATTTTTAGTCTTAAAAAATTTGAATGCAGGGAATCTAAAACAAAATGGTTTAACAGTATAAATTACGGTTTGCAGAGCTTATCTAAATGAACCTTTTTGTGAACAAACATAGGTTTGTAAGCTCTACATATAAATATTTAAAAATCTGATGATTTGATGAATAAATTGAAGTGATTAAAATTCAAGCAACTCAAAAATTTTTTTAGAAAAGTTTAAAATTTTGAGTTGAAACAATTTTTTTTTTTAATAATAAAAAATGTTTGAGGATTTTATGAATACGTTATTTCTTTCCAGGACTTCATCCTACACTATATCAAAGCCCAACTCATATGTAATTAATTAAGACTAGGACTGCAATATTCGATTGTAAAATGATTTAAACAGAGAATTTTAATAATTTTCGTCCTGACTATTCATATACATATTTTAAAATATTTAATTTTATTAATTATTTATTTATTTATTTTAGTATTTGTTTATATTTAATTTAATTTATTTTAATACATTATAATTTTACAAATAGATCTTTGTGTCACATTAAGTTTTAGTGTGTTTTTAATTTTTCATTTATATTAGTATCCTCAAGGTTTACTTAATAAGAGCAATCTTATAAAACTCCCTTTCTATTAGTGTGAAGCTCTATTTCTTGAGGTTCATGAATCTTTTATGTTTCCGTTCTAAAGTCAGACAAAAATATTATTGTTGCCATAGGGGGTTGTCAGAATCATCAGATATGTTGCCATAGGGGGTTGTCAGAATCATCAGATAATTCTATTTTTCATTAAGTTTGGACATTAAAAAAAAGGTGTATTTTGGTGAATCGTAGCGATAGTAGTTTGTTAGAAAGATGTTTAAAAATTTTAAATTTTTTTGGTTTCATACCAGTTTAATAAAGTTTTTGATACAAACAAATTTAAATATATTAATTTTTAAAATTAATTTTTAATTATAATAAAAAAAAAAAAAAAAAATCATAAAAAAAAAAAAAAAAAAAAAAAAAAAAAAAAAAAAAAATTTAATAAAATATATATATATATATAAATATATATAATATAATATATAATATATATATATATATATATATATAGATATATATATATATATATATATATATATATATATATATATATATATATATATAATATATATATATATATATATATATATATATATATATATATATATATATATATATATATATATATATATATATATATATATATATATATATAATATATATAATATATATATATATATATATATATATATATATATATAATATATATATATATTATATATATATATATATATATATATATATATATATAATATATATATATATATATATATATATTATATATATATATATATATATATATATATATATATATATATATAATTTATATATATATAATTTTAAAAAATTTAAAAGTTTCAGGATAAACAGTTTTTTAATATCAACTAATTTAAGGTAAAACTAGACAAAAAGAATGATATTTTTAAAATTAGTGCTTAAGAAAATACCTGAATATTACTTCAAGCAAAAAAAAAAAAAAAAAAAAAAGGCAAACTTTATTATACTTTAAAAGTTTGACTAACATTTCTAAAAGCCCCTTCTTTTCCGCAATTAAAATATACTGATAACTTTGCAAATAATTCATGTGAGTTATTTTAACATACTACACAACATTAATAAAATACGTTCGCTAAATATGTATACAAAATTTTTGGTTTATTAAATATTGATAATCTGTAATTTATTGAATGGTTCAATTTTCCTTTTATATTAAGAGGATTGATAGATTAGACAACTTTTCTTCCAAAATTACAAGGAGAATACCAAGTTATTATATATATATATATATATATATATATATATATATATATATATATATATATATATATATATATATATATATATATATATATATATATATATATATATAATTGCAGAGTAGACATTAAAATCATTGAGATTAATATAATTAAGTAAGTAAAAAATACTAATTAAATCAAGGGGTGAAAGAAAATATCTAGAATTGACAAGAGTGCTTTATAAGCACTGCAATGTTCTGCTAACATTCAAAACTTAGCACATTCATATCATTCAATGAAGTGTTCAGAAAATAGTACTGTAGTCCTGTCATCAAATATCACATAAGAAACAAACATAAAAAAGCGACATGCTCCAAATTAATTAACTCTTGGTTCTAGAAACTGATTCACCATTAGCTTCTTCATAGTCAAGGCAAAATTTATGACCTCAGATTAACCCTTCTAATTCACCACCATTTTTCATATGTGTCCTGTAAAATAATAATAATATACCATATGGATGTTTCAAAGTTTCTGAGCTGTTCACCAAATTCTGCTACAGTGGAAAAGGGTTTGTCTTTATTTGGCTATTCGGTTCAAACTTTGAAATAAATTTGAAGTGGTGAAATCCAATAAGCTTGTGAAAAAAAAATGTTTGTAAATCGAAATCCAAATGAATCTGAAGATTTCTAAGCACAACAACATAATTTTTTAATTTTGTATAAAAGAATATATTCATTAAAATTTCCTTGACAGACAAATAAAAATTTTTTTTTTGGATTCTGTTCGGTAATTAATAAAAATAAATGTGGCATCAAATATTACTATGCAGATTTAATATTTATTATAAGTTTTCAACTGAAAATATCGAAGTTCAGTCAGTAGTTTTTCCTTTTGAAAAAAACAAAATTATGCGTTTTATTTTTTTCTCCAAAGCAGGTTTATATGAAAAACCTATTAGGGCAACTGTTTGTCTCAAATCGTGCAGGCCCTAACATTATATATATATATATATATATATATATATATATATATATATATATATATATATATATATATATATATATATATATATATATATATATATAAAACACTCAGGAGCGCTGTTTCGCTAACAGTGCCAGGGTCTGGGACGGTGTTGAATCCTGACTCCCCTGAAAACCAACAATCTAGTGACTCTCTGGTACATTGGTCTGAACCAAAAATGGGACTATGCGTAGCTGACTGCAGCCCATGTGTCAATTTTAATTCATAAACCTTCATAAATTCCAACAAAACAACTTTATCAGTAAATATACAGCAATACCACTTTTATCTTGTACACACACAACACACACACACACACACACACACACACACACACACATATATATATATATATATATATATATATATATATATATATATATATATATATATATATATATATATATATATATATATATATATATATATAATCTTCTCTATGATTTTCTTTCTGGTTGTTCTATAGCAGCTGTTGAAGATGGCCACCGTTCATCCTTTAAATTTATTAATAGTGGTGTTCTTCAAGGATCTGTCCTATCTCTAACACTTTTTCTACTCTTCATTAATGACCCTATCTCTGTCCCTTCATCTTCTTCTTATCCACTCCAATGACGATGACTACATTCTTCATTACTCCTTTCAATTTGAAAGGTGCTCTCCCAACAGCAGTTAATAGAAGAAATGAAGGCTAGCCGTATTTCAAATTGGGATAGAGAAAACATAATCGTTTTCAATGCCTCAAAACTCAGCTCCTCCATCTCTCTTCTCGACATTACCTTCCACGTAAGTATCATATCTTATTCGAAAATATACAACTCATATGTACTACATCTGTCCTTAATATTCTCGATATTACTTTTTCTATTGATCTTTCTTGAACAGATAACATTACCTCTCTTTCCAAACAAACTTTTAAGAGGTTAGGTGTTCTGAGGCGCCTTCCGAATTTCTTAACTCCACCTCAGTTGCTTGTTCTTTATTGGGGTGTTGTTTGCCACTGTATAGAGTATGCATCATACATCATACATCACTACAAAAAGTGGAGTCTAGGGCTTTTCGTCTTATCAACCTCCTGTTCTCACTAATTCTCTCCATTCTCTTTCTGCCCGTCAAACTGTTGCGTCACTCTCTCTATACTATCGCTATTACAACGGACACTGCTCATTCTGAACTCTCTAGTCGCATACCTCTTCTATTGAGAAGGTCTTGTGCGACACTTCTTTCTAGACGGTCTCATTCTTTCTCTGTCCAACTCAAAGTCTGGAATACATTCCCTTCATCTATTTTTCTAACTACCTATGCATGACTTACACACCTTTAAGCGTCAAAGCGAGGAGTTGAACAGGTTTATACCCAAACTCTAAAACGAAGAAATGAAAAGAGAACAAAGTTTGAATCTCAAAAGTTAAATCAAACAAATATTTCAAATACTATCTTTATAATGTTCAAAGCGAGCGGTGAAAATTACTGCAGCAGCGACGCCCTTAAGGTAGTGAATGTCGTGGTGAAAAGAGACATTGCGCTAATAAAGAAATTCAACGAAATAATAAGGGACAAACAGCTACCACATAAAATCTTCACCGAGCCAACTAAAAAAGGAGTTGCATCTTACAGATTTGTTATGTGTTTGTAAACATGAATGTTTTAAGCATTAATGAGCAAAGTTACCGCAAAAAAATTTTTTTTATTTTTTAGTACCTATAAAAATAAGTATTCTAAAATGAATATATATATATATATATATATATATATATATATATATATATATATATATATATATATATATATATATATATATATATATATATATATATATATATATATATATATATATATATATATATATATATATATATATATGTATATATCGGATGATGCGGATGCGATGTTCCAATTTTTTGCGGATGCGGATGCGGATGCGGATGTTGAATTTTGAAGAAGTGCGGATGCGGATGCGGATGCGGATTTGAATTTTCGAAAGCGGATGCGGATGCGGATGTTGAATTTTGCGGATGCGGATAAATGATCGGATGCGGATGCGGATGCGGATATGTATATATATTATATATATATATATATATATATATATATATATATATATATATATATATATATATTATATATATATATATATATATATATATATATATATATATATATATATATATTTCACTATCACCTTTCCCACTTTCGTGAGGTGGTGCCCGCCACAATTCCCTTACAAACATAAGCTATTCTTACCTTTCAACGCTTTCACCACCTCCCTCCATCTCTGTCTCCACAAATCTTCTACCCTCGTCTAAACTCAAATTCCTTCCATCCATCAAAATCACTCTCTCTCCATCCATCCGTCTCCACTTCGGCCTTCCCCTCCCCCTACCCTTCCCCTATCTACATCGGATCTACGTACCTTGCCAACCATTCTGTTCTCTTTCATTCTTCACATATGTCCAAACCATTTTAGCACATCCTCCTCCTCTCTATCAATTACACCCTTCTTCCATTTACACATCTCCCTTATTCTTTCATTTCTAATGCTATCAATCCTTCTCAATTTATATATCGCTCTCAAATCTTTCATCTCAAAGACATTGAAACTTTTTCTCGACCGAGCACTTATCGTCTATGTTTCACACACATACAATACAGAAGGTGAACACATACATTCAAACATTCTTATCTTTATTTCTTTCGAAATTTTTCCTTTCTTCCATACTTTTCTTAGGCCCCCCAATACTTTCATTCCTTCTACCACTCTGTTCTTTATTCCTTTTTCCGTCCCACCCTTACCTTCCACCCAACATTACTAGATATTTGAATTCATTCACCTCCTCAAGTTTCAATTCTCACTCTTCTACAAACCAAATCCTCCCTCCACATTTCCTCATCCCCACCTCCAATCCTCATAACTTTATTCTTCGCTGGATTGAATTTCAATCTGTGTTTGCACATTTCCCTTCAAACTCTCTCACAAGTATTCTCATCTTTTCTCCAGATTCTGCCACCAACACATGCCGCATCATCTGCAAAAAGTAAAACATTCACTTCACATTCACCCTCCATATTTCTCAACGTAATACTCTTCCCTTCTCTCTCCATTTTTCTAAGTAAACCATTCATTAATAGATTAAATAACATGGAGATATTACACACCCCTGTCTCAATCCCACTCCTATGCTAAACCAATCCGATAGTTCTCTCTTCACCCTCACTCTTGATCTACAATTCGCATATATATATATATATATATATATATATATATATATATATATATATATATATATATATATATATATATATATATATATATATATATATATATATATATATATATATATATATATATATATAAATTTATATATATATATTAGTGATGGATCGGATTTCATATTTCTAATTTTGTGGATGCGGATGCGGATGCGGATGTCGAATTTTGGAAAAGTGCGGATGCCGATGCGGATGCGGATGTTTAATTTACGAAAGTGCGGATGCGGTGTGGATGCGGATGTTGAATTTCCGAAAATGCGGATGCGGATGCGGATGTTGATTTGTGTACCGATGCTCCGCATCCTCGCATGCGGATGCGGATGCGGATGCCATCACTATATATATATATATATATATATATATATATATATATATATATATATATATATATATATATATATATATATATATATATATATATATATATATATATATATATATATATATATATATATATATATATATATATATATACTGTATATACTGTATATAAAATTCAATGCGAAATATATAGTGCTTTTAAATTTGTTCCCTTTGAAATTGCCCAATTTTCTTTAAAATGTAAAACATTTTCTGTGATTTTACACCGTTAACTTATTTATTATTTTTTTATTTTTTAAAGTAAATTTTAGCCTATTAACATATTATATTTGAATAAAAAAAAGATTTTTTTGGAAAATGATAATTGTAAAAAATGTAAAAATAAAATTTATAAGAATAAATTGATATCTGGTTAAAAATAACTAGGAAACTCGTAAATTAAATTGAAATGTGTTAATTTCCTTAATTCACTTTCGCGCGGTTTTTATTATTTTTTCTTCCTGTTATTTTAACTATATATTCCTAACTATTTTAAATAATGATTAAAAAATTTTCTAAAACTAAAATTTATATAATATTTTATATTCTTTTTTAATGTACTGTTAAATAAAAAAAGTTCATGTAAACTTTCGATTTTATTGTATTTTAATATTGAATAATATGGAAAATAATGTTCTTGTAGAAAATAAACTCATTTTTTAATATATTTTTTTGATGTTATTTTCTAAAAGTATTTTAAAAATAAAGTTGTAAAAATGTTTTAATAATCTAAAAAGCTTGGTAAATAGAAAGTAGAAACTGTTCTGAAAGTTAATCAATCCCTTCTCGACAGTCTCATTGTCTCCTGCTCGGCATCTCTGAGATAGACCCTCTGACTTAAAGAGAGCTATGTGAGAGTCTGTAGCCTGACACTTTCCTTGTCCTAAGCTAAACGATTTCATGACCGCAGTTAGCCTTACAGAAGGACTGCGTGAGAGTCGGTGGTTCGACACTTCTGTGTTCTACCTATATAACTCGGCGATCGCAACGACAGATCAAACTCCACGGGCGAGACCGAAGAGAAGTAGTGGTCACCACACGATCCGACGAGCAGACGATCCGACTACGAAGAGAGACTCGAAGAATACCCAGCCTCTGTTGACGTTTCCTCTCCTTTCACGCAAGGGCGCCTTCGTAGAACCAGGTCCCTAAACCACTGACAGAGACCTACAACTATATAGTGGTGACTATATATATATATATATATATATATATATATATATATATATATATATATATATATATATATATATATATATATATATATAATATATATATATATATATATATATATATATCCTCAAGATGCAGTTTATATTTACACCAAGTTCGGCAATTGCATTAGTACAAGCTTAAAGTGGTTAGTAAATCTTTTATCGCTTCAAGTCTCCAAGGAAGAATTTTTTTCATCTATTTCCTTATTTTTTTGTCCGTCTGTCTGTCTGTCTGTCTGTCTGTCTGTCTGTCTGTCTCTTTCTGTCTGTCTGTCTGTCTGTCTCTCTCTCTCTCTCTCTCTCTCTCTCTCTCTCTCTCTCTCTCTCTCTCTCTCTCTCTCTCTGTCTCTCTTATCAGTTGCAAAAACAATGCCGCTACCTCTCAGGGAATTCAAAAAACTTTTTACGTTTTATTTTTCTTTCCTTTCTCTAAATAAAATTTCTATATTCTTCAGAGTAAAGCAGACCTTTTAATTGTTAATATATCTCCGTAAATACTTTTGCAACTACTTAACTACTAATATAATAATATCAGAAATAATGATAGTGATTATAATATTTACAATAATCATAATAAAAATTATAATAATAATAGCAATTGAAATAATAATAATAATAATTGCAATAATAATAATAATAATAATAATAATAATAATAATAATAATAATAATAATAATAATAATAATAATAATAATAATAATAATAATAATAATAATAATAATAATAATAATAATAATAATAATAATAAAACTACTACTGTTACTACTACTACTAGTAATAATAATAATTTACAAAAATAGCAAGAAAAACGGGTTCCTTACTAGTAACAACAAGCTTAAGTCTACTGGCGACTGAAGGTGAATGACTGTAATGGACTTTGCATCGATATTCGGCTTGATCGGTGGTTCGAACACCTTTAATAACGAGAGAAGATCCTCCCTCGGCCAAAAATATTCTCTTTTTCGAATCCATTAATGAAGATTTCTGCAGACCATGAAATGAGTTCTGCAGAGAAGAGACGTGGACATCTTTCTCTTGAGACGTGATGCTGTTGGAACGTGCGTCGTAACTGAAAAAAATAAATAGAAAAAAAAAAAATTAGAGTTTTTGAGTCACGAAAAATATTTGAAATTTCTGATTTTGTTTTCATGAGAAATGTCGCTTTAAACATTAGTTTTAACTTAATTTGTCATTGTGTTTATTCAAATATGTTTGAGGTAATTGTCAAGGAAGAAAGGGTTATATATAATATAAATAATATATATATAATATAATATATAATATATATATATATATATATATATATATATATATATATATATATATATATATATATATATATATATATATATATATATATATATATATATATATATATATATATATATATATATATATATATATATATATATATATATATATATATATATATATAGGAACCGACCGGGGCCCCGGCCCCGGCCAAACCCGGCCATTTTTACTGACCCCGGCCCCGGCCCCGGCCCCGGCTAAAAATCAGAGAAAACCGGGGTTGCCGGCCGGGGTTAAAATGGTAAATTTTACAAAAAAAAAAAAAAAAATTTTTTTTTTTTTAAATTTTCAGCAGATTCTGCTGAAACTTTCAGTGTATATACATTTTTTACCGGTAAGAAAAGTCCATTTCTAGCGTTTTTTCGAGTCTATTACGGTTAAAAGTTTTTTTTTTTTTTTTTTTGTGGAAATTTTACCCTTTTTCAATAGAATGGCTGTGCCAAACCACTTTTTAGAATGAGCTGAAAGTTGGACTTTTTATTCAAAATTATATGGGCTACAAAAGCCTTTAATAGACTTTTGTTCCCAGAGTTATAGAAAAAATGTTATAAGCCAAAAACTGACCAACTATAGGAAAAAAAAATTTTTTGAACAAAAAATCCACCTTTTCAGACAAAATCTTTCTTAAAAAAATACAACTATAACATTTCCTATTTTTGGTGTGTATAGAGGAGGGGTGGGGCTACAAATTCCTCTATGTACTTTATTCGATGAGATTCGTTGGTTTTGAGATATAGCCTTCAAAAAGGTCCATTTTTGGCGAAATTTCAAAAATTCCCAAAGTTTGAGGGCTATATCTCGCTTCAAACAAAGGGCATTTAAAAATGCACTAAATAAAAATTGTTGCCCTGTTCCTCTTCTAAACAATATTCACAAATTAAAAAAAATAGTAGGTAGCGTTTTTTTTAAATAATTTTTTCCTCCAAAAGGGTACGATTTTTGCAAATTTTTTTTCAAGTGCTTATAACTTTTTTCTAGACGTGATATCAAAAATCTATTCCCACCAATGCAAGAAATTGGGGCAAAGGTATTCAGTTAAATTTTCAGCTCATGTGGACCAGTGGTTTGACCCAGTTATTCATTTTTTTCAACTTTGGGTCCAAATAAGCTTCAAACCGTTATAGACTCAAAAGAAATGCTCGAAATCAACTCAGAACTTCGTGAAAAAATTTACGTACTTTGAAAATTTCAGCTCAATCAGTCAAATAATAAAAAAAAATTTCAAACAAAATATAAGAAAATTAAGATTTTTTTCTTTTCTGTTTCTTTTAACAGCTCCTTTTCCGCTAGTGAATGTTCATCTTTGTGTTTTGATTTTAGATACTCCTAAAAAGATTTGGTTGAAATTTTTTTTACTTGTAGCACCCAGAGGTTCTCTTCTAATTTTCTGACTGCAGATGTTACATTTAGCAATTTCGAGCCTATCCTGAAACATTGTAAAGTATTCAAATACTGCAGAAGCTGATCTTTTAGCCATATTGACTGAAAGTATAAACAAAATAATAATTTTTAAATAATGCAGCTAAATGACAAGTTTGATACATAGCAATAAAATAACAATGATATGTATAAATACAGGTTAAATTGATAATTTTATATCTTACATTTTTTCAAACTTTACCTTTGGGTCTTACTTAGGTAA
>SEYY01024775.1:27500-35000 GCA_009176605.1 Armadillidium nasatum | reverse complement strand
ATATATATATATATATATATGTGTGTGAGTGTGTGTGTGTGTGTGTGTTTGTGTCTGTGTGTTTCTATGTCTGTGTGTGTTTCTTAATTTACTATTTACGTGGTTTCTTTTCTTGTGCTTTTCCTTAAAAATGATAGCATTGTTTCTCTCACATAACAATACTCTTAGAGGTTCGATGTTCTGAGGAGTTATGGATCGCCTTAACATCGATTCAGCTACTTGACTTAAAGAGCATCATCTGATTTGGATGGATTAATTTTCTAACATCTGGTTATCATCAAAGAGATCTTCCTAAAAAGGTTGAGTCTAGAATATTTTGTTTCATACTTTAACCTATTACTCTCTTAATATCTCATAGAATTTCTCTAATGTCTGAATGAATGAATGAATGAATTATTGCTTTATTTTCTCTTAACCATGGACACTAATCTAATGAACTCTCTATTCCCATATCTCGTTCTCTGAGGAAAGTACATAGAACTCATCTTTTATCATTTTTAAAGTAGCAGAAATATTCTTTGATTGATTTTCCTCTGAGTTTTTATTTTAGATAGATGCAGATTTAACTGTCTATAAATTCTAGGGCTCTCCTCCTCTGTTTGCAAGGTTAGAGGAAGGAGATAGATGTTACCAGATCAGCGGCTATTGAAGTAAGTGAGAAGTAGACTTACAAATTACTAGCTTTTTTTTAAAAAAAAAGTGATATTTTTTGGAATATTCTAAAAGGTGTAATAAAAATTTCCTTTTCTTAAAGATAATATTAAAAAAGAAAGGCCTAAAGATATAAAACATTAAAAAAATAGTTTTTCAAGTTTATCTTCTTCCTGTTTATTGTGGTATTTCCTAAAATTTCCAACTCATTTTATCCCTCACTCCCTCTTCTCATTATTTTCCTTTTAAAAAGTTTTGTTTCTAATTGTACTTTAGATGATTTGGGAACTATTTCTCCCTCTCCACCTCCCTTGAACTCTTTTATACCTGCCATAGTAATTTCTTTTTAAAATTTATGATTTCTGATCTCTCTGTACTTAAAAATCAGAAGTTGTAAAATCCAGACTGTATGTTTACTGTGGTTCTAAGAACTTGTTCTTTCGAGCTTGCAACCTGCCTTTGTAAACGTTCTCTTTTCTACCTATCAAATTCAACCTTTACTTTCAACTGGAAGAGTATGACTATTCAGCTTGAACACAAAAGAGAACCCATTCTCAACCTTGCGATTATCATTCCTATGCTTTAACCTCTATTCTTTCCAATTAGATAGAAAGTTTAAATATCTAAATTTTTCTTAATATCCTCCTCCTTGGTCTTTTTCCTCACTTCTGTGTCTCCGTGAGTTAGCTATCGATAGAAGTTAGACATACCGAAAAGTTTTCATAAAGTCTGGCACAAAGTTTTGGGAAATTAAACTTCTCTCTTTCGATATATTTTCATCTCTGATCTCTTCCCAGAATCGTTCTGCCTTCAAAAATCTCTACTAGTTAAAATAAATATGGTTTTTCTTGTGTCTTGTCCTTTAGCTAAGAATTAATGCTGAACAAAAATTTAAATTCATCCTAGTTTAATTCTTTATTCTCTCAAAAACTACCTCTCATTTTCTTCATCTTAATGGTTGCAACTTTCAATTCTTCATTCATTACTGGTATTCTTTCTCAGTTGTAGTGGGTGACCAGCGTCTTGGGTTTATAATTTCAAAATAACAATATATTGTATCCTTTTTAAATCTCTATAATTTTTTCCTTCTTAATTACCACAAGTGCGTCCTTTATTGTCTTTTTACTTTTGCATTCTTTAGCTTTATTCATACAATATTTGCTGATTTTCTTCTTGACAAATTCTCAATATTTAAGCAACTGTTTGTTCATCATCGCTTCTTTAACTATATTCCTTTCTTTGTTTTCAGTGTTTCACAGCTTTAACTATTTTTATATTTAAACTTTCTTTTTTAGAACCATCATTTTTGAGAAAATTATAGCTTTTTAGCTTTTCTTAGTTTCACTCTTTGAATATATCTTTTATTTACTTTTGTAATGGATTTTTTTTTTATTATCACTCAACATAGATTGTCCTTTCTCATATTTTATTTCATAGCTTTATACTTATATTTCACTACAATATTGATCTATTCTTTATGTCATCCTTCCTTAGTAAAGCTAACTGTAGTTAAGCAGTAATAATTTAAGAAACTTTATCAATTTCAAATTTACATTAGCATCCACAGGAACAAGATCAGTGATACAGTCTATGTCAAAATATGTTTTAACTTGTTGCAGTGTATTTGTGAGATCATTACATATAGTATTACAGATTTGTTGGCTTTACATTTGCCTTTGGATGTGTTTAAATCCTATATCAAAAATTTTCAATAAACTTGTCTCCTCTCTCTTTCCTCAGGACTACTCATCAAATGTAGTGGCTACGTCGCAGCTTTCTAATTCGTCTAAAAAAAACAATGTCATATGTTACTTCTTAGCCCCATTTACTTCACTGTAGAATTTGTTCATTTCATCTTCATACTTATTTTCTGTAGGAACCTACATCTGAAAAATGAAGTGAATTTCACTTACTAGTACCAGGAAATCAATTATGGAAAATACAAGCATGTTATCATGAACTTTGCTACTCATTCAGTCAACGCAATCCCATGCACTATTACGAAGATCCATAATAAGAAAGTTCCTCCTCTCGATATTTGTCTGTACTGTATTCCCATAAGGCTCAAGTTACTTTAGTCAAATGAATTATATTCCACGAAGTCTTCTTCTTTCCAAACATTTTCAATCTTTAAATCCAACTTAAACTTTAATCAATCTATGTATTATTTTCAATTAATATATATATATATATATATATATATATATATATATATATATATATATATATATATATATATATATATATTATATATATATATATATATATATATATATATATATATATATATATATATATATATATATATATATATATATATATATATATATATATATATATATATATATATATATATATATATATATATATATATATATATATATATATATATATATATATCACACATATGGGGTTTATATGGATTAGTTTCGTGAAAGTTTCATTATAATATATAAAATAAAGTCTGTAAAATAACTAAGAAGCGAATATGCAAGGCATCCTTTTGTCTCAGAAATTGTTCGGATCGAGTTTGTTCGGAGTCGAGGGAAAATTTTACGCTTGTTCGGACATTATCAAACAAGATCTATAATAGTAAATGTATCGGAAACTACTAAATTGATGGAGAATGCTCCGAATTCTTTGAATATTCCCACAAGTATATATATATATATATATATATATATATATATATATATATATATATATATATATATATATATATATATATATATATATATATATATATATATATAATATATATATATATATATATATATATAACTATTTCGTCTATGTCTTTCTACTTCAACCTTCCCTTCTTGCTGGAAACGTGCGCTCATTCAGCCTGTGCCGAAGAAGGGGGACCCCTCTCAACCCTCTAACTACCGTCCAATTTCTTTAACCTCCGTTCTTTCTAAAGTTTTCGAATCTATCCTTAACAGGAAGATTTGGAAACATCTCAATTCTTCTAATCTTATCTCTGATCGCCAGTATGGCTTTCGCAAGAAACGCTCTACTGGTGATCTTCTTTCCCTTCTCTCTGACTCTTGGTCCTCCGCTCTTCGGCATTTCGGTGAATCTTTTGCTGTGGCGCTAGACATATCGAAAGGCTTTCGATAGAGTCTGGCACAAAGCTTTGATTTCCAAACTTCCCTCTTTCGGAATCTATCCTTCTCTCTGTGATCTTCTCTCTGATTTCCTTTCTGGTCGTTCTATAGCAGCTGTTGTAGACGGCCACCGTTCATCCTATAAATCTATAAATAGTGGTGTTCCTCAAGGATCTGTCCTATCCCCAACACTTTTTCTGCTTTTCATTAATGACCTTCTTCTCTATTACTTCATCTCCTATACACTCCTATGCTATTACTTTTTTCATTTTGAAAGGCGCCCCTCCCAGCAACAGTTAATAAAGGCAAGGAGGGTGGCCTTGGAGCAACTAACCTCTGATCTATCTCTCATTTCAAATTGGGGCAGAGAGAAACATGGTTGTTTTCAATGCCTCAAAAACTCAATTCCTCCATCTCTCTTTACTCGACACAATCTTCCACACAACTACGATATCTTCTTCGAAAACACGCAACTCAAACTTTCATCTATTCTAGGTGTTTCTTTTTCTCGTGATCTTTCTTGGAAAGATCACATTACCTCTCTTTCTAAACAAGCTTCTAAGAGGTTGGGTGTTCTGAGGCGCCTTCAGTATTTCTTCACACCACCCCAGTTGCTTGCTCTGTATAGGGGTGTTGTTCGCCCCTGTATGGAGTATGCGTCACACATCTGGGGTGGTTCCACTCATACAGCTTCTCCTTGAAAAGGTGGAGTCTAGAGCTTTTCGCCTTATCAACTCTCCTGCTCTCACTAATTCTCTCCAATCTCTTTCTGCCCGTCGAAATGTTGCGTCACTCTCTCTTTACTATCGCTATTACAATGGACACTGCTCTTCTGAACTCTCTCGTCGCATACCTCCTCCATTGAGAAGGGTTCGTGCGACTCGTCTTTCTACACAGTCTCATCCTTTCTCTGTCCAACTCTCTGACCCCAGACTTAACCGCTATGCTCAATCTTACATGTACTCTACTGGTAAAGTCTGGAACACACTTCCTTCATCTATTTTCCCAACTTCCTATGACTTAGCCACCTTCAAACGCCGTGTATCAGGTCATGTCGGCCTTTAATTTGACCAGACTTTCCCCCTAACTCTGGTGGAAATACCAGAGGAAAATAAAATAAAATAATATAAATAATATAATATATAATATATATATATATATATATATATATATATATATATATATATATATATATATATATATATATATATATATATATATATATATATATATATATATATTTATATATATATATATATATATATATATATATATATATATATATATATATATATATATATATATATATATATATATATATATATATATATATATATAAATATATATATATATATATATATATATATATATATATATATATATATATATATATATATATATATATATATATATATATATTATATATATTATATATATATATATTATAAGGTATATGAATGTTTCTGAGTTTCGATGTTTTGAAAATATCGATATTCGAAAATATCGATATATCGAAACACCGAAATGCCTACTCAAATATTATTCTAATTATTTTTATAATTATTATTATTTAGTTTTCTAGCGTACCTAATTCGACTTAGCATAACCGTGAACTACCGAAGTTGCCGTAAAATACAGGCCTAACCAATACAAAAACGTTACAATGAGAAACCTGATTAAAATCAAAATTTCAAAATATTGATATAAAAATATCGAAACTCAGAAACATTCTATACCTAAGCCTATATATATATATATATATATATATATATATATATATATATATATATATTATATATTTATATATTATATATATATAATATATATATATATATATATATATATATATATATATATATATATATATATATATATATATATATATATATATATATATATATATTAGGGATGGAGCGATACCAAAATTTTTACCGATACCGATACCGATACGATACTAAAAATTACCGATACCGATACCGGTATCGGTATCGGAAAATATGCCGATACTATACCGATACCGATACGATACCGATACTTTACTCTTATCCAAAAATTTTGCCGATACCGATATGAAAATCGATACCGATACCGATACCGATACCGGTATCGGTATATATATGCCGATACTTGCCGATACCGATACCGATACCGATACTATATATATATATATATATATATATATATATATATATATATATATATATATATATATATATATATATATATATATATATATATATATATATATATATATATATATATATATATATATATATATATATATATATATATATATATATATATATATATATATATATATATATATATATATATATATATATATATATATATATATATATATATATATATATATATATATATATATATATATATATATATATATTCCGTCGATTGCATGTAATGCTAAAAATGTAAAGAATTGGAGGCCTTACTATTTTCCTTAACGAGTTATAAATATTCATTTCGAATTCTCTGATTTGCGATTTGACATTCTCAAATCTTTTTAATGAAATTGAAGCTTTGTCCTTTTCTTTTCATTCAAATTATTGCCAACCAATATAGTCGAATATTCATTTCACTTACGTTTCGTTTTACGTATATCGCATTTGTCAGAATATTTTAAGTTACTTTTCTGCATTTTCTATTTTAAGTTCATGAATTGCTTTAAATTTTTCGATCATATTCCATTTTTTTCCATAATTCTGCAATGTTCTGACTTACGTTCAGATATTTAGGAATATATTTTATTTTCTTCTGAACAATTTCCTTCTCGTTGCATATTCTAAGTTGTATGATTTGGCAACGAGAAAAAATGAAGTTTTTTCTTACGCATTTCTTTCCTGCCATTAAATTTTATTCCTACTCAGATTTATTACATAAAAACCATATATATATATATATATATATATATATATATATATATATATATATATATATATATATATATATATATATATATATATATATATATATATATATATATATATATATATATATATATATATATATATATATATATATATATATATTATATATATATATATATATATATATATATATATATATATATATATATATATATATATATATATATATATATATATATATATATATATATATATATATATATATATATATATATATATATATATATATATATATATATATATATATATATATATATATATATATATATTATATATTATATATATATATATATATATATATATATATATATATATATATATATATATATATATATATATATATATATATATATATATATATATATATATATATATATATATATATATATATATATATATATATTATAGTGGCTCTTATTGACACGGTGAAAATTTTTTAGTGACTGTATTTTTGCTCTTCTTCCCTGTTTGGTTCCATATCATGAAAAAATATTCAATGTAAAATTGGAGGTCAATCTGACAAATGGAAGTGGTGCCCGTAGGACCTTAAAAATTATAAAATCACTGTAAAAATCAATGATATTTCTTTATCATGCGAAATAAAAATTATTTGCAATAGTTCTACGATGATATGTATAATAATTAAGAATATAAAAGGAACCGAGTTTTATCCCGGACTGACATTATAGAGGGACGTCATGCCCTTCAGAAAATTCCTTCAGCAGCAAAGCTCCCAACAGCTTTCGGGAAAGGAGCAGAAACAGCAGATGTTCTTCTCAAGGACAACGATTTTC
>SEYY01024775.1:17500-20000 GCA_009176605.1 Armadillidium nasatum | reverse complement strand
ATTGGTGTTCTTCCTGAAAGCATTTCTGTTTGAGAAACTCGAAGCCTTCCTTCTTGATTTGTTTGCGAAGCGAAAGAAACCGTGATGCTCGTCGTCGCTTTTCCCAATTTGCAATAGGAAATAATTGGTATTTGCATAACATTCTCTGATCATTTTGCAAATGTGTTTCGTTTGTTCATTTGAGAAAAAAGGCTTCGAAAATTTTTTCACTAAACAATTTTCGCTTAAATTGTATTTCGTTTGGAAGGGTGTTTTAAAAGAACGTATAACTGAACAAAAAAAAAATTTCATTCCATCTGTTTAAATAATGTTTTATTTATTAAATGGAAAATTTGGCTTTAAGCAGAATATTTTATATATATATTTATAATAATGACCGTGAATAATATATTTTACATTTACTGATGTTAAAGCACCAAATAAAAAACTTGATGAAGGTGTTTGAAATTCTAAAAATTGATCGAATGCAAGTATTTAATATATTGAAAATGTTAAGTAATAATGGCAGTCTATTGAGATATGTCTGGCAACGTTGTGTGACGTCTTAAAATCAGTTCAACGTGTATAAGAGATAGTTAAGAGAGAAATTACTCACTTTGTGGGAAAGAAATAAAAAGTGAATGGGATACTGATAACAGTAGTTAAGTCTGCATCTTCAGAGAAACCTCAATGCTTTTTTATTTGCTAACAGAAGTAAGTGAAGCAAAATGTTTGAAATGAAATGAAAAAAATGAAGAAGACATCTTTATTTCAAAGGCAGAATTAATGAACCTTGTAATTAAAGTGTACCTCCTATTTTATATATTAGAAAAATACAACCTTGAAGACAAAAATAATACACATGATTAGCTTAAGAAAAACTATCGCTGAATGATACGTTAATAAGAAGTTACTTATTAAGAAAGTCGAGGAAAAAGGAAGTATGACTTTACAAGTTAACAAATCTATATATATATATATATATATATATATATATATATATATATATATATATATATATATATATATATATATATATATATATATATATATATATATATATATATATATAAGCGAAATGCATAATGAATTAAATCATATTTAGAGCAAGGTTTATGAGTTGTAGTTGAAAGCAAAATAATGAAATCCATATCACTTATATTATACTCTGCTGGGATCCCCTCATGATGAAGCAGTAATTTTTCCAAGAAAAGAAGTACGACCTCATTCCCACCAATTTGCAGCATTTATGTGTCAAAAGGATTTTCTCGCTGAAGGCAAGTCATGTTACTTTGGAAGATTTAAATGGAGAGAACAGGATATAGAAATAAGAAGACGATAGGAGTAAGCAGAGGTAGAAAGAATTTAACAAAATAAGAAGACCTAGTATATTTTTTTAATCTTCAAGAGAATCAAGGATACTGGTAGTTGTTTGGATTATCTGCTCAAGATTGTGATGGGTAGAGGTACTCATGTTCACCAGCTAAATCTTGAGAGCTAGCTAGTAGAAAGCCATTGGTGGTGGATAAAATTGAAATCACTAAGAATGATGATTTTAGAAGAAAGAGGAGGGAAAGTACACTAATTTGGAGTTTGTTAATTCAAGAATTTAGGAGAGTCAGTTAAAGTTTGGAAATATGCAAACAAAATAGTATATTTTAGTCATTTATTGGCAAGAGAGTCTAAGAAAAATGACAGAAAACTCGAAAAAACACTAAATTAGCTCAAATATTGAAAGTAGAACAGTAGGATGGAATAAACCAAAGTTTGTTGTCGGAAGAGCTCAAACATGTGAGTTTTTGTTTAGAGACGACATAAAATCAAGGAAAAGAAAAATGGAATTCAACAAGATTGAAATTAGAAAAATGTAGCATTAATTAATTATTAAAGAAAGACCTTGTACTAGAATATGCCGTCAATTTCGTGTTGGCAGCAACCGTACCATCAAAGGTCATCAACGTACAGGTGATGAAGAGTGGAAGTAATGATGAGGGTTTAGTTTTAGAAAGTTTCCGACTTAATATCTCGGTCTACTTTTGTTGTTGCCATTTTATTAAAAAGTTAATTAATTTTTTCCCCTTTCAAAAATATGAACAACCTTTAAAAAATTATGTATATTTAAAAAATGCAACCTTAAAATATACTATTTTCTCCGATTAGTTTTAAAATATTACTTCAACAAGTAAACTTTAACTTACTGATTGATCGACTAATTGTAATTAATTGCGATGGTTGATAATAATCGGTTTTATCGAAGGCACATATCGTCGCTGTGAAATCAAACCGGCATATCTGCAAAAATTGAGTTTTTGAGTTTTTGGTGTCAAAAGATTCCTTTTTTTCCCGTCTATTTTTATGTCGAACCGGCATATCGTATAGTTGAATAAAAATCCGTCAGATGGCATTGGGCCGGTATGCATTTACATGTAAAAAGCCCATTTGCGTAAACTTTAAAGCGCTCAGGTGAAAAATATGAATTTTGCAGATATGCCTGTTTGATTTCACAGCGACGATATATCGA
>SEYY01024775.1:5000-15000 GCA_009176605.1 Armadillidium nasatum | reverse complement strand
ATATATATATATATATATATATATATATATATATATATATATATATATATATATATATATATATATATATATATATATATATATATATATATATATATATATATATATATATATATATATATATATATATATATATATATATATATATATATATATATATATATATATATATATATATATATATATATATATATATATATATATATATATATATATATATATATATATATATATATATATATATATATATATATACTTCAACCATTCATTTAAAAGTTTTTAAAAATAGAAAAAAATACTTACCAATAAAAGCATAAAATAAGTCTTTTTTGAACAGTCATTTTGTTTATTTAAAAAGAAAATTCTAAGAATGAGTCATATATCTAGCCCAAAAATTGTAAAATACACTAAATGCATTCATCACATACGACTAAAGTCTAAACACTTAGTGTTTGCCAATGTTGATTTTCTTATATATCTCATAAAAGAAAACGGGACTGACTCAGTATCGTAGTACGTGTGAATAACAATATTATCCTAGCATACATACTGAGATTGAAAGGCAGTTGAAATTGTTCCTACCTAATGTACAATGAATTAAAAAGTTTTGCAATTAAGCCTAATAATCAGATCAACCTTTATAATTTTGTCAGAGGTGTATATTATTCCCAAGAAGGAACATTTTGCTCGAAAACATTAAAGAACCTGTGTACAATTAAAACTTATTTATATAATAATAATAATAATAATAATAATAATAATAATAATAATAATAATAATAATAATAATAATAATAATAATAATTATAATAATAATATTAATAATATAATAAAAATGAAAATAATAATATTATTATTATTATTATTATTATTATTATTATTATTATTATTATTATTATTATTATTATTAAGTATAATAATGATAATAAATATAAAAATATTCTAAACTGTGAAGAACTAAATTGAAATATGAATACTTTCTTAAAATTTCTTTCAAAATGTTTCTTGCACTGTAAACGAAGGTTTGTACGGTCGGTGGCATTTCATTTGCAACCACATCGTACTAATAGAAACGCTAGAGCGGCAAGTGTACACTCACAATTCTCTCGTCAGTTGTATTAAAGGATGTGTTTGCAAAATTTTTGCAAACCACACAGTATTTTCATCGTTTGGAATAACTAATCAAAATTATATGACGTTTTTTTTTTTTTTTTTTTACATCCAACAACGCTTCATTACAGTGTTATTGTAATAAGATGCAATTTATTAAATATTTAATCCTATTAAAAAAAATTAAGAAATAAAAAGTAATAAATAACAGTTGCACACTAGCTAGTTTCATATAGTAGTGATTGCACAAACCTGCAATCACGTCACGAACAGCCCTAACATATATATATATATATATATATATATATATATATATATATATATATATATATATATATATATATATATATATATATATATATATATATATATATATATATATATATATATATATATATATATATATAACTTTACTCCGTTCTAGTTACTTTCGATCTATAAGTATGAAAGTTTCTTCGAAAAAGGAAACCTTCGAATCCGAACCTGTGGGGCAGTTTGATGCATTATAGAATCAATGAATCATATTGTGGATCTGTTGAGCATTTGATTTTCAATATAAAGAAATTGGCTGAGTTACGAAGTCAATACATAGTAACCTATTTTCTTCTTAACATAGTAAAAAATCCAGTTGTTTAAAGCTAGTTAATAAAATATGTTACTTCTGAATATATTTATTACTGAAAATTTTTTATGTCACTGTACGTAAATTTATGTTAGAAATGAAGAAAGGAAAGCATATAATAAAAGGATTTATTAAGAAATCCTTATTTGCTTGAGGATTTTTTTTTCCATTAATTTTGTAGCATATTTCATTAACAATAACTTTCAATGGTAAAGCATTGGTAATAAAAATTCTAAATGTTAAGAAAAGTTAAGTAATTTCGAGATCGATATCCTTTGTTTTTCAGTGTCCTTCACTTGTCTAGGAAAGAGGAAATAATATGGAAAAACTTGGGGAGAAGCCCACCTCAGGTTCAGACCTCGTTCTCCGCCTTATATTTATTTAGAATATGGAGGCACATTTTTTAAATTTAATTTACATCTGGTGGGCAAAGGCCAGAGGCTTATTAAATTTCCACCAGAGAAAGGAGCAAATCGGGATCCTGGTCAGATTAAGGACCGACATGTCCAGAAACACAGCGTTTGAAGGTGTGTAAGTTATAAGAAATTGGGAAAATAAATGAAGAGAGAACCAGTAGAGTACATGTAAGATTGAGCAAAGCGGTTAAGTTTTAGGTCAGAGAGTTGAACAGATAATGGATGAGACTGTGTAGAAAGACGTGTCGCACGAGCTCTTCTCAATGGAGGAGGTATGCGATGAGAGAGTTCTGAAGAGCAGTGTCCGTTGTAATAGCAATAGTATAGAGAAGTGACGCAACAGTTCGAGGGGCAGAAAGAGACTGGAGACCTTTCCAAGGAGAACTGCATGAGTGGAACCAGCTCAGATGTGTGAGACGTACTCTATATAAGGGCGAACAGCACCCCTACAAAGAGCAAGCAACCGGAGTGACGTAAAAAAAAATCACGAAGGCGACTCAGAATATTTAACCTCTTAGAAGTTTGTTTAGAAAGAGAAATAATGTAATCTTTCCAAAAGATCACGAGAAAAAGAAACACCAAGAATATTAAGGAGATGAAGGCTTGAGTTGCGTATTTTTGAAGAAGTGTGGAAGATTGTGTCGAGTAGATAGATGGAGGAATTGAGTTTTCGAGGCATTGAAAACGACCTTTTTTTCTCTGCCTCAATTTGAAATGCGAGATAGATCAGAGGTTAGTTGCTCTAAGTCTACCCTCCATGCGTCTATTAACTTCTGTTGTGAGGGGTGCCTTTCAAACTGAAAAGAGTAATGAAGGGTGGAGTCATCGGCAAAGGAATGGATAGGAGATGAAGTAATAGAGGGAAGATCATTAATGAAAAGCAGAAAAAGTGTTGGGGATAGGACAGACCCTTGAGAAATACCACTATTACTAGATTTAAAGGATGAACCGTGGCTGTCTGCAACAGCTGCTATAGAACGACCAGAAAGGAAATCAGAGAGAAGATCACAGAGAGAATTATAGGATCCGAAAGAGGGAAGTTTGGAAAATAAACTCTGTGCTGGACTCTTTTGAAAGTATTTGATATTTCCAGCACGACAGCAAAAGATTCACTAAAAGGCCGAAGAGAGGATGACCAAGAGTCAAAGAGAAGGGGAAAAAAGATCATCAGTAGAGCTTTTCTTACGGAGGGGTATTGTTTATTTTTTAAAATTTCCCAACCGGTAGACCCTAAACTTATTTTCTGCAATTGAAGGAAGGATAATTGTATTTAATGTAATTTAAAGATTCTTTTTTATTTCTGTCATATTTAAAATTTTTAAGGTCAAATGTTTTACCATCAGAATTTATTATTACCATCGTTTCCTAAAAAACTAGGAAAAACAACAAAGCAAAAAACAAAAACAATTCATTCCTTAAACGAAACAGGTCTTATAATCAATTTCACTGGAGGTCTTAAATGTTATCGTTAGTATAACTACTGGAATCAAGTCATTGTCTGAAAATGCAGTGATAGACTTCATACTTTGGTTGTAAATTGGTCACTCTGAAATCCCCAAAACAATGTTTCCATTTAAAGGTCCCTTTCAAAAATGACTAATCTAAAAGTTTATTTTAAAAACAAATTACAAGTTAAAAATTTCAAACTAGCGAATGTCTGCGAATTATTTTAATAGGACGATAATCTATCAGGAGTTCTTTTACAAATCTGTCTTGTGTAGATAAATGCAGCTCAAAATAAAGAAATTTCGAATTGAGTTGGAGGAATATTTAACAATAAAACAATAAAAAAAATATAGAATGCTAAATGTAGAAGCCTTTCAAATGAGATACAAATGTTAAATCTTAAATACAGGAAAAGTTTAAGATAATTAGATCCTTTTACGTGTTAGGATCATCAATTCTTCTTATATTTCAATAATGCTTTTAAAACTAAGATGTTTTAAAATTTGGAAGGAAATTTACGAAGTGAGAAGGAAAACGAGGAGGTGACAGTTGATAATTACAATAAATTACATTAAGTACAATTAAAAAAAAAAAAAAAAAAAAAAAAAAAGATAACGTTCAGACATAGTCAGGAGAGAGGTCAGGTCAGAAGCCTAAAAAAAGTAAATAAATAAAAAAATAAATTGAGAACAAAAAATTAACAAAATAGTAAAATTAATTTATTATCATTTTTTAATTTTATATTTTAATTTATTTCAGTTGTAACCCTTATAAAATGTAAAATTTTTGGATGATAGAAAAGTTATTCAAATTCTAAATACTGGGAGAGACTTCTTCAACGAAACCATTTCACTAAGAGATATATATGTATATATATATATATATATATATATATATATATATATATATATATATATATATATATATATATATATATATATATATATATATATATATATATATATATATATATATATATATATATATATATATATATATATATATATATATATATATATATATATATATATATATATATATATATATATATATATATATATATATATATATATATATATATATATATATATATATATATATATATATATATATATATATATATATATATATATATATATATATATATATATATATATATATATATATATATATATATATATATATATATATATATATATATATATATATAATATATATATATATATATATATATATATATATATATATATATATATATATATATATATATATATATATATATATATATATATATATATATATATATATATATATATATATATATATATATATATATATATATATATATATATATATATATATATATATATATATATATATATATATATATATATATATATATATATATATATATATATATATATATATATATATATATATATATATATATATATATATATATATATATATATATATATATATATATATATAATATATATATATATATATATATATATATATATATATATATATATATATATATATATATATATATATATATATATATATATATATATATATATATATATATATATATATATATATATATATATATATATATATATATATATATATATATATATATATATATATATATATATATATTATATATATATATATATATATATATATATATATATATATATATATATATATATATATATATATATATATATATATATATATATATATATATATATATATATATATATATATATATATTATATATATATATATATATATATATATATATATATATATATATATTAAAGCAAATAAAAAGGAAGGAAAGGGAAAATTGTCTCTTTTGGGATTTTATTTTATTTTTTAAGTTTTATTTTATATATATATTTATTTTTTAGTTTGGTTTTAATTTTTTAAAAAAAAATTTTTATTTTTTATTTTTCTATTTTCTTCCTTTATTTTATGTAAATAAATTTAAGAAAAGAAATTTTTTTTAAATCTTTTTTTTACTTTATTTTTTTATTTTAGTAAATTATTATTATTATTATTATTATTATTATTATTATTATTATTATTATTATTATTATTATTATTATTATTATTATTATTTTTTGTTTAGAGTTGCAAAAGTACACTCAGTTGTAAAATATTTTTTTATTTCTATTTTTTTTTTTTTTTTTTTTTTTTTTTTTTTTTTTTTTTTTTTTTTTTTTTTTTTTTTTTTTTTTTTCATGATTATTTTTTTTATTTATTTATTTAAAAAAAAGAAAATTAAAATTTTTTTTTTATTTTTCAATAATAGAAAAAATCAGTAGAAACTCTGATATTATTACTACTAATACTACTTCTGAAACTGCTAATAATAACAATAATAATAATAATAATAATAATAATAATGTTTAAAAAACTCTGAAGACTTTACTGTATAAACTTAAATATTTTTCTATAATTTTAAAGTATTATTTTAAATACGTATTTGGGAGCGATTTACAACAGCTCACTTAATACAGATAACGGTAAGAGTAATAATAATAATAATAATAATAATAATAATAATAATAATAATAATAATAATAATAATAATAATAATAATAATAATAATAATAATAATAATAATAATAAAGCTAAAAGTTTTTGAGCTTTTTTTTTTTTTTTACTTTCTTTTTTATAAATGCTTTGTTTTTTCTAAATAAAAATTTCTTTGAATTTTTGAATAAATAAAATTCTCAGGAATTTAAATGTTAAAAAATTTAAACTTTTCAAAGTTAAATTTATATTTAATATTATGAAGGATTTTTGTGAACACATATTTCCAATATAATATATTACAATAGCTGCATTATAATATAGATGATTGCACGCACATACGGTAAAGCACTCAGTATATATATATATATATATATATATATATATATATATATATATATATATATATATATATATATATATATATATATATATATATATATATATATATATATATATATATATATATATATATATCTTCTTCTTCTTCAGGTACTAGGTAGGCATTATCTGCCCATCAGTCAGTTCAGCCTCACTCTCCAGTTTCAAAGATCAGCAAAAGCGTTGCTCCTCCCCAGCTCATCCAGGTCAGGGAAGCCAAGCCATGTTTCTGAAGCACCGCCTCCACCTCATCTTTTCACCCCCTCTTCAGTCTTCATCTCGGTCTTCTTCCTTCTGGTCTCCTCTCCCAACACTTCAACGCAACCCTTTGGTCATCTATTCTTTCCAGGTGACCCAGAAACCATAGTTGAACCTTTCTATTTCATTTACGGTATTCTCTAATTTGATAATTTCTCACGCTATTTCTTCCTCTCTTTCCCAACATCGTTCTGAGGGGTCTCACTTCAGCAGCCTGTATCCTGCTTCTTGATTTCGTGGTTGTCGTCCAGAGCTCCGCTCCGCTCCGATATTGGTGTCAGAATGATCTCAAAAATGATTTTATTTACCTGTAATACATTTATGATTGGATAAGCTCTCCAACCAATCAGAGAAGCTAATATAATATTTTTATTTATTTATATGTATAAATAAATCCAAGTTCTAAAAAGTATCCAGGGACTCGTCTATTCAAGCATTCTTGTAGATGGACCATAGAGGTGGGTGCTAGAAGCAGAAAATCCTTTTTCAAAAAAATTTTCTTCCCTTCTTTAGCAACAGATAACTGAAGAATAACTTCAGTTTGACAAGTATGCAGGATATGTTGTTCAGTATATATATATTATATATATATATATATATATTATATATATATATATATATATATATATATATATATATATATATATATATATATATATATATATATATATATATATATATATATTATATATATATATAATATTTTAGTTTATATTCAAATATAAAGAAAAATAAATATTTTACTAGTTCCTAAAAGAATAAATAATAAAAACCTAATGTTTTCCATTATTTTTATTATTATTATACTATTTATTATTATTATTATTATTATTATTATTATTATTATTATTATTATTATTATTATTATTATTTTTATTATTAAATTATAATAAATTTTACTTTATTATTGTTATTATTATTTTTATTTTATTATTATTATTATTATTATTATTATTATTATTATTATTATTATTATTATTATTATTATTATTATTATTATTATTATTATTATTATCATTAATATTATTATTACTACCACCACCAGCATTATCATTAATATGATCATATAAAAATATCCGTAGTTGGAAAACGGAGGAAAGAATAAACGTCGGTTGAATGGGGTTATTAGTTTTGATTATGAGATGCAGTGTGTGTGAGGTATGTGTGTTGTGTGTGAAGGTATGTACATGTGAAGGTGTGTAGGTGTGTGTAAAGATAATATTTTAACGTACATCGGAACAACGGAATACGTGTTTAAGGTAGTTATTGATGTGCATACTAAACATGCACTTATTTGAAGACTTTGGAAAATTCCTCAATGAGATTTCATTCAATTACCAGCAAGAGTAATTTAAATATTTTGACCAAAAATTATTGGGTTAAAATTTAGTAACTCTACTGACTATCCAAAATTTTTCGACTGTCTTAACTAAAAAATGGAATACATTCTTTCTTCTTCTCCTTTCTCTGAAATCATCATATTAGGTGATTTTAATGTTCACCATCGCCAATGGCTTTCATCTAGTTGTCTTGATATAACTGGTGAACTTGCCTAACAATTTTCTATCCAGAATAACCTTGAGCAGTTAGTGCAGCTCCCTACCCGTATTCTTCTGAATAAAGAATAAATATGGGTAAGATGATTGCTTCTTATTTTAAATAATAATTTGACTACCAAATCTTATTTTATTTCTTAGTTTTTATTCCAAGAATTTCAAACCATCGAATGAAAGTTTTAGAATATTCATTTTTTATCAGATTTGAAGTAATTTTAATGAAGATAACTTTTTTGTTCTCTTCAGAATATTATTTTTATTTAATTATTTTTTCGCTCTTATTTTAAGCTTATTACCCTTGCTTTTATTTCAGAGTTTGTAATTTTATATTTTCTACAATATTATTCTTCACATTTTTTATGATTTTATTATTATTTAATTCTGTTTTTTTTTTTTATTATTATTATTTTTTTAAATAGGACATTATTTTATTGTTTTTCTTTTTAAATATAAAATTTGCAATATCTTCCTGTTTTAATTTTCTTTATCTTAAATATTTTTAACTTTCAAGTTTGTAAATTTTTAAAAAATTATAATTAAAACTCTTTAAAAATCGAATTAGAGATTCTGAAGCGTTGGGAATATTAAATTATGTTCTTCATTATCTGCATCTTCCTATTTCACACAAACACACACATACACACACACACACACACACACAACACACACACACACATATAATAATATATAATATTATATATATATATAAATATATATATATATATATATAATAATATATATATAAAATAATATATTATATATATATATATATATTATTATATATATATACTATATATATATATATTAATATATAATATATTATATATATATATATATATTATGTATATTCATCAATAAACCCTATTATCAACCTATGAGCAAAACTCTTAAAACAATAAAAACATAAAAAAGTGTTCTCTCTTTTCTTTCGCTGTTCTTTTCGCCTTGAATAAAGATTTCCGGGCAAGAGATCGAAAACTTGGTGTTGGTTTTAACATATTTCATTGTTTTTTACTTTTTGTTACTTCGTTTTAATTTTTTTTGTTTTTATTGTTCTAAAAGTTTTGTTCATAGGTTAATAATAGGGTATATTGATGAAAGTAAATATTATTATGGTGCTAACAGTTTATTAAGTCATTTAATTTTCGTATAAATATATATGTAGGAGAGATATAGCGGTCCTGAGGAGATGAGGTTACCCCATTAGGTATATGAAAAGTTAAAGGTACTTTCCATTTCACTCGTCCCCAATGGTACGCATTCCATTCGCGCTCATATCCACATTTCTTCTACACGGAGTAGGACTCTCTTTCATACGCAATAAACACTATTACAGACAACACGGTTCTTTATAAAATAAAAAAAATAAATAAATTTTAAGATGGATATCCAACGAAAGTGGTCTCGAAGTTTAGAGGAGCGGATTCCAAAAATTTCCACATAGTTATTTTTTCATTAATTTCTGCAGCATTCTCGGTCTTCAATGAAATTTCCTCTTTGTTTAACACCACCTCTCTTCTTTTTCATATCACTTCTTATTCTTGATAGAAACTTAGGTGCTTGAACAATCCAATAGATTAACTTATTTGTACAGACTCTATCCTCAGTTTCAACAAAAGGCAGTTGTTGTTCATAAGCACAGCTCATCATTAGGGGCCACTC
>SEYY01024774.1:0-12801 GCA_009176605.1 Armadillidium nasatum | reverse complement strand
CCAAACAGATATAACTATACCTCCAGAGGAAGAAGAGGATCTGTTTAATTTAACAATGAATGAATCATTTGAAGGCTTTTGTCCATTGGATTATTCATTAGAGCAGGATTCATTTCGAAGGATTTGTGCCTAAGGCTCTTTCCGACCATAATGGAAGAACCTGACAATTATTATCAGCTGAATTTCAATGATGTGTTCAGCGAAAATTCGGCCGAATCTTTTGAGGGATTTGATCCGGAGGGTTTTTATATTGAAGAGAACTATATGGAATTACCAGTCCTTATGGAAGCATCGTCATCGGAGGAAGAGCGACAGATGGACGTCACCTGTTTAACGGGAATGGATTCACCTAAGGAAGAGCCTACTCCACGACGATTGCGATCTCAAGGAGATGCCCCACAGCATGATCACATCATGGATCGCCCACTGGAATATCGTCCTCGCAAAGCAAAAGCTAAGTGTCCGCGAACGATAAAATAGTGCCGTGTTCAGTGTTGCATAGAAGTGATTTAAAAATAAATTGTGATATAAAATGAAATAAATACAAATACATAAAATACATAGTAGTTATTATTTAATCACTTAATTTATTGTTTAATAAACTAATCAATTAATAATAACTAACATTATTAAAATTATGTATATGTAACCAAATATTATAGCATAGAGTAATCTAACATGTTGGTATAAATTAATATGTTATAAACTAACATAAAGCAGCATGTCATGTACAAGCATGTTCGTATTTGTATTATATTTATGCTATATTATACTATATTGATACTATGTTACTAATTGTACTATATTAATTCCTAGTTACTAATTGATTAGAATTAACAATTATAGAATAATAGTAATAATTAGTATATATATATAGATTGTATTGATCAATTAACTAATTAATTAAATTGATTCATTGTGTTGATTCATGAAATAAACTATTGCATTAACATTTTTGATTAAATCATGATTGAATCAATAATTGATATTTAATAAAATTCATGTATATATATATATAATATTTAATAAAATTCATGTATATATATTGAACTAAAGATTAATAAAAAGATTATTCACGTTGTATATATTTTATAATTGATTATTTCATTTATTTTTATTTCTTTAGTATATGTTTTATATGTTATTATACCGTGATAATTTTGTCTTTTTTCAGTTTGAGAATGGAGAAGTCGGAGAGAGTGTTGTTTTTAGGAACGTCTGAGGTCGGAGTCCTGGAAGCGTATGAGGGAACGATTACAGAGAAATTATTGCATTGAGCTGTTTGTTTCGTGCCACTCTGGTGCGAACTTATTACAATTCGGGCAGCACCTATCCAAGTTTCTTCAAATCCCATGGACCGTTGGATCAGATATATATATTTGGACTAACGTGCTCCATGTGGAAAAAGGTTCCTCTGTCCTCTGAGGACAATTCTATCCAAGTTATTACCTGGAATTCTGCGTGTAATCTGTCCTATGTTCCCGTTCAGATGGATGCTATAACCCGGATGGCCGCTAAACGTAACCCTGCAGTGAGGGTATACCTTGTCATTCCCTATAATGAAGGATATAGCTACCTTCAATGAAACCTTTTTAGAACGTAAAGGTAGGAGTGACCTAATATCCTCACTTGAAGAACATCCCCAGTTTCAACGAGCCTTCCTTAACATAAAGGCTCGTGAAATGTTCGGAAAGACGGTCGAAATCCAAGATAATAACCAGCCATGGTTTCAAAAGCGGACCTTTTTAATGAAAACCGTTTTCGACCGCTATTATAACAAAAAAGGTCAAAGCAATCCTCATCACAAATTTTGGATGGGAGGATCGGACAGGTTGGATGCTTTTGATCTGTGTTATGACGGTCTGCATTATACAGAAACCGCCTTTGATGAAATGTTCGCCTTCTTGAGTCTGACCCATTTTCAACGGAGGACTCAAGACCACAGACCAGCTACAGATACAACCACCATCCCAACAACCACCTCCACGTCACCGGTGATTGTTGAGGAAGTAGAGTCTATCCCCGGACCTTCAGGAATCCAAGGACGGCTTGAATATCGTCCCAGTCAGCCAAGGACAGTACACTCTACGCATAAAAGGCGAGCCAAGGGTAAAACGGAAACCGGGAAATTTTTTCGTTCTCGGGTGTTCGAGAGTTCCAGAAACCTGGGCGAACAACCTTCAACTTCCAAGTCATCAACACCGTTTAATGTAAATATTAAACCAGGTTCGAGTTCAGGTTGTCCTCAATCCACTTCCAAATCTTCTAAACTTCCTCCGACGCCAACGCCAACCACGTCTTCCACGCCAAAAGTTAAACGATTGCAAAAGAAATGTAATCAGCGTAGGAAGATACGGCGTCAAAATGCTGCGCGAGAAAGGTGTTCTAATGTATCGGGTAACAATCCCACTTCTTCAACATCCGTTAGTTCATCGGAGTTCACTACTCTCGCTACATTACATTCAAACGTAATGTGGAAGTTCGCGAAAGAAAAAGGCCTCTCAAAAGAGTTTGCCCTAAAGGAATTTACTCGGGTTTTTAAACAGGTGACTGACATAGATCACCTAGACTAAGTTTCTATTTTTCTTTCATTTATTAGGATAGAGGGGTAAGGTGTTTTTCGGTTTTAGGGAACTTTATTTATCAAATAAGCTTTCTTTTCCATCCTTCCAGTCTCTGTTAACCACATCATGACTCTCCTCATTAGTACACTCCTTGCCTTCCTTGTTTTAAGGAAAGTTGGTCAGTCTCGGTCACCGACACCAACTTTGGTAAGGGGGTGTAAGTATATGAGCACATATACTATTTCCTTTTATTTTTCCAGAGGTGAGGTCACTATGTGAAGAGACGCTGTGGAAGTAGATGAAGGTCTCTTCAAAACAATTAAATAAAACAACACAAGGAAAATACAGGCGGTTACGATAAGTTGTTTTATAATATTGTAGATAATTTCTAACCATTTTTCCTTTTTTTAGGTTGTCTTTATACATTGAAAAAAAACAAATTTAATCAACATTTTTGATAAATAAACAATATTGACTTTAACAACAACATTTTTGATAAATAAACAATATTGACTTTAACAAACTTTAAGAAATTTGTGTATCTTCAAACAACACAACAAGATACACGTATGTAAATTCTATTATAGTAATGCATGTGTAGAAGTTAACGTACACAACATTTATTCTTATAAAATATTTTTCTTTATAGTTCCGAGTCTGGGAACTAAAACATAATCTCTTCATCCACGTTCTACGAGTCAACCCAATCATCAAATTCCATAAAGTTTAAGTTTCGAATAAAAACCGAGCCCGTCTTTTGTATAATTTCGGTCTGTTAGTTTCTTTCAACATCCACTCTTCGTTCTGATTATTCGTTCTCAAACTGGAGTTTGTACAATCACCGATTATCTGTAATTCAACAATTTCTTGTCAACAACAAATAAACGGATTCTTTTTAATTACCCTTTTTCTTTGACCTCATTGCAATAATTTCACTATAACCGTTCCTTTCTTGTGATCCCTTTATTGCCCTTGCAACGGACGTGAGAGCTTTTGATCGTTTACATCGGAGAGCGTCTTCACTTCATCAACATCATCCTCACGAATAAAAGGGGACGATACGCCAATTCAACATAACATTTTTGACCGCCAACTTAGAATAACATTGTGAGTAATCAAACTTTATTATCATTTTTCTCTCACTTAAATCTAACAATATATATATATATATATATATATATATATATATATATATATATATATATATATATATATATATATATACTATATATATATATATATATATATATATATATATATATATATATATATATATTTTATTTTTTTTCCTTAAAATTAAAAGGCGAATACAAGGCAATAATAATGAATCTAATGTAAGTAAAGAACAGCAATAGAAAGAAAGAAAGATAGAAATAAAAGAAAAAAAAAAAAAAAAAGCATGCATGTTGCTTTTTCATTTCTTGCCTTATTCCAGCTGAAAAGTTGAAAGAATGGTAGAGTTGTACATTTTTTTCAGATCTAAATATTTTGCAATCTCAGCAAACATAAAAATTTCTATAAAATCTATTTTCTCTTTTGTAGTCATGTGATTTCACTTCTCAATGGCATTAGTTACGAGAGCAACTTCAAGAACAAAAAAAGAACCAAATATTTACCTATCTGAGGAACTTGGGCTCTGTTCTCGAGGAATATTAGAATTACTGTCTGTAACATCTGTAGCAATTTGGTTCCCATCTTCAGATTTATTTCCGAAACTTCTGCAGCTCTGAGTATCATCCATGGCATCTTCAATTAGGTCTTGTACTTCTGGAACTTCTTTTACAATGGTTGTAGATTCTAAGTCTGCAGTCTGATCATCCAATGGAGTTAATTCACTCCTGGATTATTATACCATTTATATATATATATATATATATATATATATATATATATATATATATATATATATATATATATATATATATATATATATATATATATATATATATATATATATATATATATATATATATATAATAATAATAATAAAAATAAAGAAAAGGAAGAGAATAAAAAAAATTATCAAACCATGTAAGATGTTGTGATTCTATTGAAGCAGTTACAGTATCGGTACTACTCTCACTCCTAGAAGACATTTCTAATATGGTGGTCGAAGTCTGAGCACTGTCTACCATTGAAAACTCTTCTTTCTTAATATCTGATGTCTCAATTTCTTTGGAGCTCTCAGAGAAACTTCTATTTTCCAATCGGACATCTTTATCAACGTCTTCCAAGTTCTTTCGGATGTTACCTGCATTCATTGATAATAAAAGATTTTCATGGTCTTGCATTTGTGAATCTGTGACATCAACGACAGTAAGAGTACTTGATGACGTTGTGCTACTATGAAAGCTTTCCTTTGACTCCTCTACAAGACATCCAACAATATCTTGAGGACTATAATGTTCGACCCGTTCTTTATCTTCTTTATGCATGTTTTTAGTAACTGATGATATCGGCTGTTTGGTTATAGCCTGTGAATCAGCATCTTCTTGGCTACCTTTCCACGAAGATTCCTTTTCTTTAGCATTTTCAGTTGTTGAATTTGAGGTTTTAGAATCAAAATCACTATTATTATTTGAGACTGTTGAAGCAGGAGCAGTGAAGTCTTCACTTAATGTATTGGATGCCTCATGAGTGGTTGGAGATGAAATTTCAGTAGAAGTTCCACTTATTACCTGCAAAAAAAAAAAATAAAATAAAAAAAAGAAAAAGAACATTTATCTGTAATAGTGAATGGTTTTGTAAAGATAATAAATTATGTTTAGTTAATGAAGACTAAAATTTAAAACATAGAAGTTAATTCGGTTCATAACTTAGAAATTAGGTTATCAAAATATCTCGATCATATTTTGAATTCACCAAAAGACTAAAATTTAAAACATAGAAGTTAATTCGGTTCATAACTTAGAAATTTGGTTATCAAAATATCTCGATCATATTTTGAATTCACCAAAAAGCTATAGATATTTTCTGATATATATTCCAAACATACAATGAAAGAAATAAAAATCCAAAAATATTAAAATTGTATTTAAAAAAATAAGTTAGAGCTTGCTTACCTCTATTGATGAAGGAGAATCAAGAGAATCAGCAGAGCCAATTACTTCAATAGATTCTGGCGAACTCAACATGCTTTCGAGTTGCAATGAACACCCAAATGGCTTTGTCTGTAAATCATTCTCATGACATGGATGCTCAACAGGTGATGTTATGGTTGAATCAAGAACAACGATGCTATCTGGACTTTCCACTGTCTTTTCTGCGGGATATAATTCTGTCGGTCTTGAAATATAAAAATTTTCCATTTTACTTTCATTACTAATTTGAGAATTCTCTGGTAAGAATGAAGAACTTTTATCATCTACAAACACTTCTTCTACAACAGGTGCTAAGGCATCTATTTCGCATTGTGATTTATTACTGTTAACAGATCCAAGACTGTCCCTCTTAATGGAGCTTGCGTCGCTATCTATGCTTCCAACAATCAAACGACTCTTTGCAAAACCTTCAGTGTCAAATGAATCATCAGCTAAGTTTTCTTCTTGATAAAAAGATTCACTTCTTGATAAATACAAATCTGAGCAAAATAATTTTTTTTAAATAAAAGAACTTTTTGACTTTAATATTTTATATAAATACTCTGCAAGTTTTCCAAATGAAAATAAATTTTTAAAGTCTTTGAAGTTTAAAATTTATTGTGCAATGCATTCTAAAAAATATAAACATATTTATAAGAAATAAAATCTACTTTGAACAAATAATAATAATAATAATAATAATAATAATAATAATAATAATAATAATAAATGTAATATTAAATTGTCAGAATCTTGTAATCAGTTTTGTAAAATATTCTTCCCTAAAAATGAAAAAAAAAAAATAAATGAATAAATAAAAAAAATAATAATAATAAAAAAAATTGAAATTAACTCACCTTCACCTTGCTTACCAGATGCTGAGGACATGACCATAATACTGCTATCCCATCCCCATTCCCACCCTGTGCTATCATTCTGATGAACGAGGCTATCATTTTTATTCAAATCCTTTTCACTGGTAATTAAAAATGGTTCCTGAATCTCTTCTAGAAACGGACTCTGTGTAGAATTTACTGATGTAGAAGAGTCAGCCTCAACACTTAATTTTGCAATAGAAGAGCTCTCAGAAGAATCTACTCGAGATTTTTCAGTTATATTTGAAAGTGATCTTGGAGGCTGTGTAGCAACTACTTCAGAAGGAGTAACAGGTAAAGAAGAGGCTTTCTCACTAACTGTAATTTTATGAATGGCAAAGTAAAATACAATACAGGACAGATGAAGAAAATAAAATTTATTAAGGAAGTTTTACCAAGCATATGTAAACAAAATAACCTGCCAATTCTTATTCTAATTTAAATTTTCAAGTTTTATTTAAAAATTCTTCAAAAAGGTATCTTGAATACCTTCTAATGGAAGGCTAACAACTCACATGGCAATTATTATTTGAAAGATTTTGACTTCATAATTGAAATATCAGCAACTTTTAGAAACCTACTCTAGGCTTCCACTTATTCAAAGTATAATTTCAAATTAGAATCAGAGTGCATATTTTACTTTCGAATAACAGTCAATTAAAGGGAATTATGCAAAAAATATTGGGGACTGAGTGAAGGCAATCTTAGAACACCACTTAAATTACCCTTCAAATATATATTATATATATATATATATATATATATATATATATATATATATATATTATATATATATATATATATATATATATATATATATATATATATATATATATATAAATATATATATATTTTAAATCATACCTTGATCTTTGGAATCGAGTTTGGGATTTTCAAAAAATGATCCAGTGAATGATCCCCATATACTACCAACAAGTCGTGCATTTCCAATTTCATCATTGCTAGTGCTCTGATCACCTTCTAAACAATATATATATATATATATATATATATATATATATATATATATATATATATATATATATATATATATATATATATATATATATATATATATATATATATATATATATATTAGCGATGGACCAGATATCCAATTACCCAGCCAGATAGTACTAATATCCAGCCAGATATCCAGTAAAAATAAAATTATTAATTATAAGATCTAAAATTTTCCAATTATTAAAATATACAATTTGCTCTCTTTTTCTAATCTATTCTCTATAACAGTACCTTTAGCTATTCATGTTGAATTAATAAAGAGACAGGTATATATTTGAAAAATTATTAACTTGCTCTCACACATCTACAAACTTGAAATAAATTTTTTAAAATATGGAAACAGTAGAAAGAATGGGAAGATGTGACACATCAACTCTCAGAAATAGAAAAGGCGCCACAGGCACTTGTGTGCAAGGCGTGATAGGCAACCTATAATGTTGGTAAGAAGTGTCAGTTGCTCTGTGTCCAACTGGTATCGGTACTAGGTATCAGAAAATTCTAAAGGCATCATATCTGATGGTTTAAAATTATTAATATTGGTTAAAATTTTGGTATCGCTTCATCCCTTATTTGAAGCGATATAACGTTTATATATATATATATATATATATATATATATATATATATATATATATATATATATATATATATATATATATATATATATATATATAAAAATTAGCAATTTATGTAAATTTCAATTAATATCTGGCAATATTATCAGGATATCTGGCTAGGTATCTGATAATCTGCCAAATTTCCAGTCATGCTCATTCCTATAATTAAAAATATATATATATATATATATATATTATATATTTATATATATATATATATAATATATATATATATATATATATATATATATATATATATATATAACCACTTAAAACACAAGAACAACAACGTTTCATCACCGAGACACAGGTCCCTCATCATGTCCTGCTTGATAAGCAGAAAAAAAGTCTCTTTTCCTGTCTCCTTATCAAGCTGGACCTGATGAGGGCCCTGTGTCCTAGGGCTGAAATGTCCTTTTATATTTTTAAGTGGATTTAATATTTTACAAATAAGCACATTATTTTAGTTTTTTGAACTGCATATTATATATATTATATATATATATATATATATATATATATATATATATATATATATATATATATATATATATATATATATATATAATGCACAGAATTAAACTAACTAGTTATAGTAGATTCATCTGTTTTCGAACTGTCAACTTCATTTGAAATTCCAAAATTTGCAAAAAAATTCTCAGAACTCTCTTTTAATTGTTTCTTGACAGTTGAGGAAAGAGGTGATGTTGGTGAATCTTAAAAAAAAAAAAATAAATAAATAAAAAAAAAAAATACTTTTAGTATTAATAGGAACTGGGGATGGAGTCAAATATCAGAAAATTTTTTGGTATCCATATATAAATTTTTTGTAAGTATCATTATCAGTGAAAAATGACTGATACTCAAATACTGGATGAAAGAAAACTAATAATTTCTGTAGAAAGGTATCTGCTCCTGACTAAAGTTTGCCACATTTTAATTTTTATTATTATTATTATTATTATTATTATTATAGTAGAAATGAAAGTGGCATTTCTGCAAGATCGAGTTTTGGTATATATATATATATTATATATATATATATATATATATATATATATATATATATATATATATATATATATATATATATAATATATATATATATATATATATATATATAGACTCAATCTTACAGAAATTACTTTTATTTCCACTATAATAATAATAATAATAATCTATATATTAATGATATGACAATTAATAATTATTATTGGCATCAGAACAAGCAGCATATTTCTCAATTGTCTTTGTCAATTTTCTACTGATTATTTTAAATATACTGATTCTAAATATCTCTGCTCCACATTCTTCTATGTATATATTTCATGATCTGAATATAAAATATATAAAATTATTATATGGTATGTGAAAGAAATGAAAGAATGATTAAAAATACCTCCTACTGATGCTGTATGTTCATCCCGAATATCAAGAGCTTCATCAATTTTTTTCTGTGCTTCTTTGAATGCATTTTTGGCAATAGAGGCAAAAGCTGTTGTTTCAAACCAGCTCATAATTAACCATTATATTTATTAAAATTTAGAGGGTTCCATCAATTAATAATCTGCATATATATATATATATATATATATATATATATATATATATATATATATATATATATATATATATATATATATATATATATATATATATATATATATATATATATAATTTAAAAAAAAAAAAAAAAAAAAAAAAAAAAAAAAAAAAAAAAATAGAAAATAATATAAAAAAAAAAATATATAAACATATATAAATATATTTTTTTAATTTTCATATTTAAGTACACTCCATGTAGCCTCTATATTTTGGGTGTAAGCTCCAGTTTGAGGATCCACAAAATTTTTACTGTGGTTCAAAGTAAGATGTTTAAAAAAATGTTTTTTTACGACAATTGATGAACTAAAAAACTTAAATTGGGTGTTATACCCAGCATATGTCTACGGGGGGCTCTGCCCCCATACCCCCTGACCTGTGAGTGATGATGATATTGTCGACCACTTTTCCTTTTCTACGATTTGGGGTATTTTCCATTTTTTTTTTTTCAGAGAGTGTTCCCCCATTTGAGCTTGTGCATATATATATATATATATATATATATATATATATATATATATATATATATATATATATATATATATATATATATATATATATAGTAATAATAAATGATTAATCGTTATTAGCAAAATCAGCATATTTTTCTCAATCATCATTTTTTGCTAATTATTTCATGATTAATTTACTTATATTGACTTATAAAAATCTCTGCTAAATCCTCTTTTATTGAGTGAAACTCTGTTTAGCAGTGGGAGACCATATGTATTCTCCAAGATGAAATCAAATTTCTAAAGAAATTGGAGAAAAGATTTTATCTGCATCACAATTTAAGGGCTCTACATATAAAGAACTAGAAATTTGAATATCTGTCCATGTTATCACATTAAAAATTTTAAAATTAATTTTCTGAAGAGACAACAGGGTATCCCACTTGCACTCTACCCAAGATATGCACTTATAGATATCAAAAGTAAATGTCATGTTAATAAAATTTGCCAACTTGAACAAACCTTAGTGTGTGTGAGATTCAAGCTTACATCACAACTACTGTTGGAAGCGATAGCTATTAGCATTAAGGCATGCCTATTTATACATATCCATGTTATGGAAGGTTGCCACCAGTCCCTTGGAAATAATCTAATTTTTGAAGGACTTGATTTAAAACTTGCTGACATTAGATGAGTGGTAAGTGGCGCAACCTCTCATTAATCTACATCACTTCTCACTTACAAAGGTTTGTTCCTAGCAAATTTTATTAACTTATGACCAGTACTTTAATATCTATATGCTCACATCAGTGGGATAGGGAGAGTAGGACACCACATATCAGAATTTCCCAATCAGGATCCACAGAAGCTTGGATTGGATTAATTGATATTATTTATTGTAGGAATTTTACATATGAGTATATTGGGGATGGACCATGGGCAAAGGTTAAAAAAAACACCATATGCCCATATAATAAATATATCAAGTAAACGTCAAATAAATAAATTTTCAAGTTTTCCTGTTACATTAGGCTTACCAGCTTATGAAACGCTATTAACAAATTTAAGATATTTACACCACAACTACTAATGGTTTTAATAAACATTAATTAATGTAGATATAATACTTTATGAGGATGTAAATTTTTCTTTTTAACCTTATGACAAGTTACAATAACAGAAAAAATTAAAATTTATAAACGAAGGCAATTTTCCACGTATACGAATCAGGCCAGCTGTGGTTGTGGCACCACAGTGAAAATATATCACAGAGTATAAAGTCCAATGACAAGGGCGAAATTTAAGAAAAATCTTTTTGGTATCCATTTATTGGTTTCGTTTAATAGAAAATAAAAACAACATGAATCAAAGCATTATGGACCTATCAAAGATTATCCAGTCCCAATTTCTTAGTTCATGTATGCAATTTATGCACATACAAAGATATGCATCAATATAAATTACTTTTTAAACCAATTTTCAAAAATGTAGATTGTCTTTTTTTCATACAAAAAGTGATTAGTCATTCTTAAACGTCTTTCACAACAAAAATTCTGAACAATATTATCTATATCGATGATTAATTAAGTTGTGCTGAAAAATAAAAACCAAGTTATCAACAAATCATTCATATATATATATTATATATATATATATATATATATATATATATATATATATATATATATATATATATATATATATATATATATATATATATATATATATATATATATATATATATATATATATATAATATATATATATATATATATATATATATATATATATATATATATATATATATATATATATATATATATATATATTATATATATACATTTAATTTTTATAAAAGAATTTATGGATTCGGACAAGTTATTATTTAAATTTTTTGAAGCTCAAAAAATAATAATAATAATAATATATATATATATATATATATATATATATATATATATATATATATATATATATATATATATATATATATAATAAATAATAATAATAATAATAATAATAAATAATAAAATAATAATAATAATAATAATAATAGATATCTAGCTCTTGGAAGCAAAGTTAAAGTGTGGTTTTATTGCGTGTATAAAAAGTAATTTTTTTTTAAAATTATGTTACATTACATAGTTTGATAAGACTAAGTTGCGTTACGTTAGATTACGGGTTAGGTTTAGTTAGGTTTAGGTTAGGTTAGGTTAGAATAGGTTAGGTAGGTTAGGTTAAGTTAGGTTAGGTTAGGGTTAGCGTTAGGTTAGGTTATGGTTAGGTTAGGTTTTAGGTTAGGTTGAGCTCGGTTTTGTTAGGTTAGGTTAAAGTTAGTTAATAATAATAATAATAATAATAATAATAATAATAATAATAATAATAAGAAATAATAATAATAATAAAAATAATAAAATAATAATAATAATAATAATTTTATTTAAAAGCATATAAAATGCAACAATTCAACTTTAAGAAATATTTATTTATTTATAAAAAGGATGTATTTTTTTTAAAGGCTCAAAAGAATTGTTTATTTACATTTGTAACTTTTTGGACTTCACAATAAATTTAATGGATTAATTTTG
>SEYY01024773.1:47500-50000 GCA_009176605.1 Armadillidium nasatum | reverse complement strand
AACAAACAAAAAAAAAAATACTATATAACATATTAAGTATTCAGATGTACAAAATTAAGATCTTCCTTATCTGCATCAGTGGATGTACAAAATTCTCTCTCTCTCTCTCTCTCTCTCTCTCTCTCTCTCTCTCTCTCTCTCTCTCTCTCTCTCTCTCTCTCTCTCTCTCTCTCTCTCTCTCTCTCTCTCTCTCTCTCTCTCTCTCTCTCTCTCATTTAAAAGTACAAAGATGCATTCGCCTATTCATTCATCTCACATTTTAACTTGTTGAAGATTTTGGTGTAAATGTGCTATTCGAATCTTCATTTCAGATAACATAAAAGCTCTTTTATCTTCGCATCATTATTTATGTGCTGACTTTTTTTTTCCCCCAAATAAAAAGTAGTCCCATTATTTTCGTGAAGTTGACCTGTTGCTCTCACAAGTTTTTCTCTTTCAGGGCTTTCTCACTGAATGTCTCAACGAATTTCTCACTGAATGTTGAATAAACTTCTCATTGAATGTATCAGCGAATTGATATCACATTATTTGCCTTACCTAGAACTCAAATGCACGGTAATAAATATAGTAAGTATTCTCCATTAACAAATGAAACCTAGAGCGTTTCATGTTTCTCTCTCTCTCTCTCTCTCTCTCTCTCTCTCTCTCTCTCTCTCTCTCTCTCTCTCTAATATATATATATATATATATATATATATATATATATATTATATATATATATATATATATATATATATATATTATATATATATATATATATATACTGAATTTGAAGTCAGCTATACTGGGAATCGAATCATCGACCTCTTGAATGGTAAGCATAGCGATGGTTCGATTCCCAGTATAGAGACTTGAAAATTCAAAATATTTTGAATAGCAGTTTGATATATATATATATATATATAATATATATATATATATATATATAAATATATATATATATATATATATATATATATATATATATATATATATATATATATATAACCTGATATGATAAATTTGCTCCCTTTAAATCTCTACAATTAATCAAGTTAAAAATATAAATTTGGTAAAATAGTAATAAGAAAGAAGGAAATCAGAGAAGGATAGAAAATGGCTTACCTTATTTATGGATCTGAAACAATCTAACACCTAATTATTTATTTCTCAGATAATTGTGATAGTGGAATATTCAATGATGATAAAAATTACATAAGTTGCGAACTTAAAACAATGGAGTTCAAGACCGGACTCTCGATAGGTCCTTGAGGCTTCTTATTGTCTCTATTTTTATATGTTCTAGTGATGAACCTAATCAAAGATGACTTTCAGGCTTAACGACCGGTTATAGCACCAGTGACATTCAAACCAGATTTAAAACACTTACGAGAACGTAACTGATCTATAAGAATGTTAATCAGAAACGGTCTAAACCAGTTGTTACATAATTTTTTGGTATTACCACAATACGTAATTGTGTACATCAATATCGCTTCTAGTATTGAAAGTGCTTGAAAATTAACCATACGTTTTATAATGGTTGTATGGTTGAATGAACTTTAAGTATATTTTATCTTCTATTCAATCCAGGAAACACAAAGATCACTCAGTAAAAAAAATTAATTGATCCATTTGTATTGAGAAAAATCACACATGGTGAAAATATGTATTATGCTTTATCTTACAATCAACTTAAATCAACTTAAAAAATACAACACAAAATTAACAACATCAGAAGAAAAAAATACACAAAACATAAAAATGGTAACAGACAAAAATCAGAAGAAAAAAATACATAAAACATAAAAATGGTAACAGACAAAAATCAGAAGAAAAAATACAAAAATCACAAGGAAAAATACACAAAACATAAAAATGGTAACAGACAAAAATCAGAAAAAAATACACAAAACAGAAAAATGGCAAAAGACAAAAATCAGAAGAAAAAATACATAAAACATAAAAATATTAACAGACAAAAATCAGAAGAAAAAAATACATAAAACTTAAAAATGGTAACAGACAAAAATCAGAAAAAATACATAAAACATAAAAATGATAAAAGACAAAAATTAGAAGAAAAAATACATAAAACGTAAAATGATAACAGACAAAAATCAGAAAAAATACATAAAACATAAAAATGGTAAAAGACAAAAATTAGAAGAAAAAATACATAAAACGTAAAATGATAACAGACAAAAATCAGAAAAAAATACATAAAACAAAAATGGTAACAGACAAAAATTTGAAGAAAAAATACATAAAACGTAAAATGAAAACAGACAAAAATCAGAAAAAATACATAAAGCATAAAAATGGTAAAAGACAAAAATTAGAAGAAAAAATACATAAAACGTAAAATGATAACAGACAAAAATCAGAAAAAAATACATAAAACATAAAAATGGTAATAGACAAAAATCAGAAAAAAATACATAAAACATAAAAATGGTAACAGACAAAAATCAGAAGGAAAAAACATAAAACATAAAAACGGTAACATACAAAAATCAGA
>SEYY01024773.1:37500-40000 GCA_009176605.1 Armadillidium nasatum | reverse complement strand
GACCAAAAAAAAAAATAATGATAATAATTCGAAAATATTAAACAATAATAATAATAATAATAATAATAATAATTCGAAAATATTAAACAATGTGTTTCGAATTCGAAAAACCAGAGTAGTATTAATGAATTGCCAAAGCTATTAAAGTAAGTAAATAATTCTGATAAATACATTTTATTTTATCTTATAAAATTGGTGGTAAAAAACTAGAATCAATATAAATTAATTATCTCTTTCCGAAGGCTTCTTATAGGGGTAATTTAGAATATCAAAAATTTGTTTCTCAGAAGATATGCGCACAGGCTTCCCAGGAACCCCGTTCTTTGATACTGGTCTAAGAGAATACTCATTTAAAGTGTATCCTTTTTCCAGAGCATGGGCCCTCATATTTTGGTTAAAAATATCCGAGCCTGTAAAATAAAGAATGCCACAGTAATACTGATCCTTCGGAATCAATCGGAGATCTATTCGTCGATAAGGTAAATTTTTCCGAAACTGGCAAACACCCATAAATTTTGAAAACCCTAAAGATAATGTATCAGTTATTAGGTTAATTTTTACTAGTTCTTGAATCACAATATTAAGATAGTTTTTGTCAGTGGGTTTATTAGAAGTGAATTTATTGTGTGTTAATAACCCATCAATATCACCGCACGTTTCAGCTCCCCTTCGGTAACTTCCACAGATAATTAAATTATAGTTGTTATCACGCTTTTTCGATATTTTCCTGATTTTTGCTTCAATTTGTTTAATTTCGCTTCTTGGAATTCTTTTTTCAAAATCGTCAAAGTATTTCAGTCCAATAATTTGATGGCTTGTTAGAAGATCTTTGTGATCCTTTAAATCATCTATGGACCTGATTCCTTTCTTGTACAAAATATCTGCTTTCGCTGGACCAATTCCGAAAACTCTCGTTAACTCTTTAATTACATTATTTTTATCACTTTTGCGAATTTCTTCTAACTGAGGATGAGTTCCCGTTCTTAAAAATATGCCAATTTTTTGAGATATTTTTACGCCAACCCCATAGAGCTGTCTAGCTTCTTTTTCGCTAGAGATTCTTGTTGGGTGTTTGGCGATAGATGCTGCTGCCTTACGATAAGCATTATATCTGTGAATATCTCGGTTATAATCCCTTTCGTAGTTTCCTAATTCTAGAAGAAAATTGCATATGTCTTTATTTACATTTTCAGTTTTAGAAGACTCACTTGACATGCTCAAATAAAACAATTATTGTCTACTTATATATTTGTCAACCAATTTAAATATTCTAAAGACTTTGTATATCAACCTTTTATTATACTGATCTCACTTTACGAAAATGCAAAATAAATATAGTACATAAAACTTAATAATAAATCTATATCAACAAAAAGACTAAAACATAATTTACTATTGTAAAAAATTAAATGACTTTTTATATCCATCTTATTAATATATATAAATAAAAGAAATAAAAATATTATGTTTAATTTATTCCAGTGGCAGTTCGCATCTTGTAATGTAATAAACTTGTCTAATATTTTATACTTTTATAAAAAAGCAAATTTAATTTTCATTTATACGCTCCTCACCAAATTTCGATCAATTTATACCATATACTTAATAATGAAAAAATAACTACAATGATTGTTTGGTTAATTATGAAGTTGGTTTTTGTTATACTTTTTCTTTATTTATCTTCCTGTGAGAGATTAAATGTTTTTTATTTTGGTTAATCTATAGCTATATTTAATTTGGATTACCTTCCACTATTTGATCATATTTCGCTCGTGTGTCTATATTTCTAAATTACTATTTCCATAATTCGTTCACAATGTTGAGCATTCAACAATAGGTTTACCCATCTCTCTATTACTCTCTACCTCTGATCTGCTATTGGGGATTCGAACCCTGATCTCTTGGATGATAATACAGAGCGTTACCACTACACCACGGTTATTTTTGTTTTTATACTTACCTCTGATATAAGTATCTTCTTAATTAGTCTGTTTCTATTCATATTATATACCCATACCTTTTATTCCTCTTTCCATCAGATTTTCGTGATCTTTCCATTTATAATTATTTATATTTTCTTCATTCCAGAAACGTCTTGTAAGCCTTCAATTTCTAAATCACAATAATTTTTCAACTATGTATCCTATACATTTAAAACATTCGAATAAATTATACCTTTCTAGTCATGTCTGCTGTTTTAAACTTTCCTATCTTTCGTCTAAACATCTTGACAAGTTTTTTGATATTTCATAAACGTCCACTCCATCTGGTTAGTCCAGCCTTCAAGATTCGCCCTTTCAATTTTCGAACGTTTTCCCAAAATATTTCGAAAAACCACACACACACATACACACAAAAACACAAAAACACAAAAACACAAAAAAACATTCAAACACACACACACACACACACACACACACACACACACATATATATATATATATATATAATATATATATATATATATATATATATATATATATATATATATATATATATA
>SEYY01024773.1:20000-25000 GCA_009176605.1 Armadillidium nasatum | reverse complement strand
TCGAGATTAACTAATAATAAGTTTTGTCTTTTGTTTGCGCTGCCTTACTTATAGCTCAATCTCCCACTCGTTTTCTTCCTCTCTCTCTCTCTTCCTCTCTCACACACACCCTCACTCTCTCTTTCGGTTGGAAAAAATTAAAGTGTTTTCATTTAATAATAGCCCGTAGGACTACTTAAAACAAACGCTACGATTTTCCAAGTGTTTGCGCGTTCGTGTTGAGAATAAATTCGTAATAAGTTTTAAAAAATGTAAAACCATTTTTAGGTGAATGAAAAATAAAACTTAATATCGTTTGTAATAAATAAAAGGAACCAAATATTGTTACACAAATTTAATTAAAAATGTATGTGAATTCGTATGTGCTTATCCCATAGCAATAGTTTAGCAAAAGTAGAACGTCTACTGGAAGTGTTTGTAAACCCCCATAGCAAAATTTATATTAACGTATAGAAGTTATAAATAATAATAGGCACCTCGTTGCGAAATGGAGCACAAATTTTTAAAGTTGTTGAAAAGCTTTTGTTATTAATGTATAATGTATGTAAATAAACGGTTAATATTTTAATTAATTAGACATGAAATTAAATAAAAACTTTAGAATTTTATAGCAATTAGCAATAGTATTATATATATAAATATATGTTAGAAACAAAATTAAAAAATAAAAAATATATAAGATTTAAAAACTGGATCTAATATATTTAATAAAAATGTATATAACGCCAAAAAAATATTTACATTTTAAACTATAAAAAAAAAAAAAAAAAAATTTATATGACCTATTATATAGAAATGACGAAAGATCCATCCCGTCATATGTCTTAAAAAATATTTTAAATTAAAATTACATTTTAAAAAGAACAGCAACAACAACAACAACAACAACAACAAAAAGAAAAGTAAAAAATAAAAAATAAAATAAAATGTAAATTTCGTTCTCGCTTCCACATGAAGGAATTTTTATACAGTCTGTTTGTCTGCAATGATAAAGATAACGTATCAGTGAAGACACGAGAAAATGTGATTTTTTTACCCCTAATTTCTTGTTAAGTATCCTAACATGGAGAGACAAGAAAAGGGAGTTGATTAAATACACACACACACACACACACACATACACACACACACTACCAAGGACATACGAGCGAAGGGAGGCGTCCTTAAAGGGGGAAGCTTGCTTGCCTTCCTTTAGACCTTCGGAAAGATGAGAGGAGTTAGTGAGGAGCTCTTCAGCAGGAGGCCATTTCCTCCTAACCCTCTTTACTCATTATCTTTTGTATTCTTGTCATTCTGCATCGCCTTCTGCAGTGTTACGAGACCCGTCGAAGGAAGGAAAAAGGTCGATGTTTATGTAGCCGGATTCTTTCCTGTGAGTCTTTTATTTTATGTCATATCAATTAAATTAAATTATTATTATTATTATTATTATTATTATTATTATTATTATTATTATTATTATTATTATTATTATTATTATTATTATTATTATTATTATTATTATTATTATTATTATTATTATTATTATTATTATTATTTATTATTATTATTATTATTATATAATAAATAAAATAATAAATATAATATATAATATATAATATATATATATATATATATATATATATATATATATTATATATATATATATATATATATATATATATATATATATATATATATATATATATATATATATATATATATATATATATATATATATATATATATATATATATATATATATATATATATATATATATATAATATATATATATATATATATATATATATATATATATATATATATATATATATATATAATATATATATATATATATTATATATATATATATATATATATATATATATATATATATATATATATTATATATATATATATATATATATATATATATATATATATATATATATATATAAAGTGAAAAATATTTATTTCATGTTTGTAGTTATTTCAATAATTTAATGTGGATGAAATCTTGTTTGCTTTATCGAAGAGAGTTTTAATTAAATTAATTTTATATAAATGTTGGATAAAAGAACTGATTTTAGTAATTAATCATGTGATTGTTGGTTTCCTATAAATGCTGGTTTGAAATTTGTTGTTTTGCTTAAATATATTTTACCAAATAAGTCTTCTTCAACATCTATTGTGAATTTTATATTTGATTGTTTAGAATTGATATAGTGTTAAAACAATATCAATTTCGTTTCTGGATTTAAAAAAAGCAGTAGACCTGATCACATTCCTCCGGACATCCATTAAGCCAAATAGATTCGAAATAGCACATGAAAATGTTACTTAGAGTAGGTCCCAAAGGACTACCTATAGCAATACTATCAATTGTTTATAAAATTTATAAGTAAATAAAAATAATATCTTTTGTGGTTATGTGTATTAATTCCTCAAAACTTGATGTATCCAGACCATTAATAGTGGAATTATTGGTAAATAATGAATTAAGTATGATGTTCAATGTTTCTTTTAAAAGCACACTTGTAAATATAATTTACACATCAAAATTTGCCATAATATCTTTATTAGAGAAAATAACTTACAGAACTTTGGAAGATGTGCATATATATATATATATATATATATATATATATATATATATAATATATATATATATATATATATATATATATATATATATATATATATATATATATATATATATATATATATATATATATATATTATATATATATATATATATATATATATATATATATATATATATATATATATATATATATATATATATATATATATATATATATATATATATATATATATATATATATATATATATATATATATATATATATATATATATATATATATATATATATATATATATATATATATTGCTCATCTTCAATATTCGGTATTAGCTCTCATTCTCTTCAAAGGAATCATCCTAAACAGGATACAAATTTTATAATATATCGAAGGTCAGACAAATTCTAAACCTTATATATATATATATATATATATATATATATATATATATATATATATATATATATATATATATATATATATATATATATATATATATATATATATATATATTCGTAAACTTTGTGTGCAATATAGAGTTGTTTTTTTATTTCCCCAAATTTACCTCTTAAAATTGAGGTGCGTGTTATTGGCGATTGCGTGTAACACGCCTTCAAATACTGTATACTTTTAATTAAAAAAAGGGCTAAAAGGACTTTCTGATAAGCGGTTTTTTTAGTAACGAAGGAAAAAAGGGTTTGTGAAGGACTGTCTTAAGGCAATATAAATTGCGGTTTTTGCGACTTAATAAAGCCCAATAATTGCTCCTTCTTTTGATTATTTTTTGTCGCAATATTTGACCACGTTTGCGTGGATTCTTTTTAGTAACCCAGAATGCCATGAGATCCCAAGCACCCTTTTGTATATATATATATATATATATATATATATATATATATATATATATATATATATATATATATATATATATATATATATATATATATATATATATATATATATATATATATATATATATATATATATGCAGTGTATATCCGAGAATTGCTCGGGTTATGTTACTTGTTACTCAAATATTGCTGGCTACAACGATGCTCGTTACAATTAAGGCGCTACTTTTACTTATTCATATTCGTAACACTGTTACATGCATGAGGCAGTTGTATAGAGACAATTGTCCTATCACAAAATATAACAAATGTTTGGTAATAAATGTAACTGCAAATATTACCAGCAATTTTATTTATTTTATAAAAAAAAAAACGAAAAAAAAGAAAATCCGAGAATTCAAAATCAATTAATCCCATTCATCATAGAAAACGTACCAAATGTGAAAAATAGTACTACTTTTTTGATAAAAATGTACCAACTTCATTAACATTGAATATAATTGGAAGTAAAATTTCGCGCCAAAACGGACAGGCAAAAATTTAATAATTTTCACTTAATAATAATTAATATATATATATATATATATATATATATATATATATATATATATATATATATATATATATATATATATATATATATATATATATATATATATATATATATATAATCACTCATAACCTTTTCCACAATCGTGGGGTGTTGTCTACTTCAAGCCACAACCGTTACCAACACTCCCTCTCACCACTCTTTTCCACTTCATTCCTGTCCTCCATCAACAGGATACCCTCTTCCCAGCTCAACCCTTTATTCCTCAATAATTCTTTGACCCCACTCACCCAACCTCCCCTAGGTTTCCCCCTACCTCTCATACCTTCCACTTCCGATACAAACACCTCTTTGGCCAGTAACTCTTCGTTCATCCTACAAACACGTCTAAGCCCAACTATATATATATATATATATATATATATATATATATATATATATATATATATATATATATATATATATATATTATATATATATATATATATATATATAATTATAATAGACTTTACCGTTACCCCGCTACATTTCGCAATTAAACTACGGTGATATGTTTATAATAGTAACGTCCGTTATTAAGTTGATACGCTTAACGCGCTACTCTCTCTCTCTCTCTCTTCTCTCTCTCTCTCTCTCTCTCTCTCTCTCTCTCTTCTTCTCTCTTCTCTCCTCTCTTCTACTCTCCTCTCATCTCCTGTTCTTTCCTTCCCCCTTGATCTTTCTTCTCCTTTTCTCCTTCTCCTTCTTCTTCTCTTACGCTCTCTGCTCTCTCTCTCTCTCTCTCTCTATATTTCTCCTCTCTCTCTCTCTCTCTCTCTCTCTCTCTCTCTCTCTCTCTATATATATATATATATATATATATATATATATATATATATATATATATATATATATATATATATATATATATATATATATATATATATATATATATATATATATATATATATATATATATATATATATATATATATATATATATATATATATATATATATATATATATATATATATA
>SEYY01024773.1:7500-15000 GCA_009176605.1 Armadillidium nasatum | reverse complement strand
GACCTGTTACCCTGTGTCAGAGTACGGTCTTTGGAGTTAGTCTGTATGGCAGCTGCCTATGAGCTTTCTCTTCGCGATTTCCTTTTGCACCGTCTTGGTGCAAGTGGTCAGGGTTCGAATCCCCGTATAGCAATCCTTAAAAATTTTGCATATATATATATATATATATATATATATATATATATATATATATATATATATATATATATATATATATATATATATATATATATATATATATATATATATATATATATATATATATATATATATATATATATATATATATATATATATATATATATATATATATATATATTATAGAGATATATATATATATATATATATATATATATATATATATAATAATATATATATATATATATATATATATATATATATATATATATATATATATATATATTATATATATATATATATATATATAATATATATATATATATATATATATATATATATATATATATATATATATATATATATATATATATATATATATATATATATATATATATATATATATATATATATATATATATATATATATATATATATATATATATATATATATATATATATATATATATATATATATATATATATATATATATATATATATATATATATATATATATATATATATATATATATATATATATATATATATATATATATATATATATATAGACGGGTAATTGTAAAACGGTGAACTCTTATCCAAATGTGGCTTGTATCAAATACAATTACCGGTTCATTGTTCTTGCTCACATTCAGATTCCAAGAATAAAGGTTAAATAAATTTTTTCGTAGAACGTGATAAAATTTATTCTCTGTGACACTAAAAACGTATCTCCGTAGAAATTGCAAAATCTTTCTTTCTTCTCTTTTTCTTGCCCTTTCTGGCATTTTGCCATAGATGTTAGATCTAACTTTGATTCTTCCTCTTCTTCACCTTTAATTTTCTCCTTACGGCACAACCGCTTTCTTACACTCTACTAAATGTATATATACTCTTCTCTCATACTATTACAGCAATTCCATAAACTCTTTCGCTGCTATTTTTTCTCCACTCTCCTCCGTCTTATTTATATCTAATATAGTTTTTCTGAATATATTTCTGTTCTCTCTCTCTCTCTCTCTCTCTCTCTCTCTCTCTCTCTCTCTCTCTCTCTCTCTCTCTCTCTCTCTCTCTCTCTCTCTCTCTCTTCTGAGCTTAATTCTATATAACAATATCTATCTTGTGGTGCTTTCTTAAAATGTGTGCCTCCGAGGTTGCCATCTGTTTCGGGAAAATTTCTCTGCTTTGTTTGCCAGCGAAGTTCAATCTTCCCTTTCTACTGGCACCACAGGCCTATACAACTCGTGCCAAAAAAGGAAAAAAAAAAAATCTTCTCTATCTACTCTCTGACTGCGTCTTTATCTCTTTAACCAATATTGTTTCTAAAGTTTTTGAATCTTTCATTAGCATGAAGATTTATAAGCATTAATAAAAGAAGAAAATATTCTAATTGTATCTCAGATTGCCAATATGGTTTCCACAAGTAGCAACGTAATAGTGATATTCTTCCCTTATTTTTGATTTATGGTTCTCTGCTCATAGAGATTTCGGTGTATCTTTTGCAGTGTAGTTTGTCATAACGAAAGTTACCAAAGAGTATGGCAAAAAGCTTTGATATCTAAACTTATCTCTTTCCGAATCTATCCTCTGTGTAATTGTCTCCCAGATGTCCTTTCCGGTCTTTCTGTAAGGCTATTGTTGAAAACGACCACTCTTTATCCTTTAAATCAATCAAAAGTGCTGTTTTTCCTATTTTTCATTGATCACTTTCTTTCTGTCACTTCTCCCCTAATCCATTTTTTTTTTGTTTTTGTTTTTTTTTCTGTTGTTGTATCCTTTATTCTTTTCATTCATTTTAAAATAATGAACTAAAAAAAGTTCTTATGCTAGGAGGGTGACCTTAGAGCAACTGACCTTGACCTTACTAATTGGGAAAGAGAAAATTAGGTCTTTTATCTGTCTACTAGACATAATCTTCCACAGTACCATAATTTCTTAGGAAAATCATATCTCAGCCCTTCTCATTGTTCTTGAAATTCTTGGTTCTTGATTTTGGTATTTCCTTTCCATACTGTTTTCCATCGAAAGGGTTCCTTTTTCTCTCTTGCTGAACAAATGTCTAACAAATTGGGTATTCTGAGGTACTTATAGAACTTTTTTCACAATACTGCAGTTGTTTGCAGCGTATAGTGCGTCGTTCGTTTAAATTTAAACCTCTTCGACTTACCAAATCTCTCAATCTCATAAACATTCAAATCTCTTTCTATAACCACTGAACAGTTGCAATACTTTCTTAACACAATTGATCTTACAACGGACACTACTCTTTTGAATTCTCTACTCGCAAACATCCTCCTTTTGAGAAGAGCTCGTACAACTAGTCTTTTAGCACAATCTCATCCTTTCTCTGCCCAATTCTTAACTAAACCACAGACTAATATTAAACCCACGATATATATATATATATATATATATATATATATATATATATATATATATATATATATATATATATATATATATATATATATATATATATATATATATATATATATATATATATATATATATATTTTTGTTTGTGTGTGTGTGTGTGTGTGTGGGTGGGTGTAATCATCATGCAGCACACCCTTGGAGATATTTAATTTTTATAAAATAAGAATCGACTATTCAGATTCAAAAAGGCTTCATTCACAGAAAGCAAAGTTAAACTAATAAATAGAGAAGTCGAGTGAAGAAAGATGGAAAAGGACGTAGAAGAAAAGGCTTTTAACGCGATTAGTTCGGGATCGTAGAGGGTCGTCGTATCCTACGCGTCGCAATAATATTTTATGGAGTATTTCAGATAGTTCTGTGTTATATATATTATCGCGGACTTTTGATAGAATACTGATGGCTTGAGCTGAGTAGGCTTCATTTTGGGATTGCACTTGGGATTATATTGATTAAATTCTCATACCTTTTATATATATATATATATATATATATATATATATATATATATATATATATATATATATATATATATATATAATATATATATATATATATATTAGGGATGGAGTGAAGTATCGGTATCGGTATCGGTATCGGCAAGTATCGGCATTTTCATAGTATCGGTATCGGTATCGGTATCGGCAAAACAATTTGTATAGGAGTAAAGTATCGGTATCGGTAGTGGTATCGGTAGTAGTATCGGCAAGTATCGGCATATTTTCAGGTATCGGGTATCGGGTATCGGTATCGGGAATTTTTAGGTATCGGTATCGGTAAAAATTTTGGTATCGCTCCATCCCTAATATATATATATATATATATATATATATATATATATATATATATATATATATATATATATATATATATATATATATATATATATATATATATATATATATATATATATATATATATATATATATATTTACAGAACGCCACCACTCACGGGCAGAGACCTTTTCAAGGAGGGGGCATATATATATATATATATATATATATATATATATATATATATATATATATATATATATATATATATATATATATATATATATATATATATATATATATATATATATATATATATATATATATATATATATATATATATATATATATATATATATATGCTTGTGTGCATAGATGAGCAGGTCAATTTCTTGAAAGAAGAATAGCAGATGGACAAAAGAGATATTAAATTAAATAAACTTCTTTAAATTTGGAACATCCAAGAAAGTACCCATCCCATGTAAGGTTTAAACGGTAGACGTATGAAATAGAGTAAACTGGCAACCGAAAATCTAAGACATACATAGATTGTTGAAAGCATCTGCGAGTGCCAAATGCAGACTGATATATATATATTATATATATATATATATATATATATATATATATATATATATATATATATATATATATATATATATATATATATATATATATATATATATATATATATATATATATATATATATATATATATATATATATATATATATATATATAATATATATAATCTCAGGTGGGCAGAAAAGGCCAGAGGCCTACTAAAATTTCTACCAGAGTTAGGGATAAATCAGAAACCTTTTCAAATTAAAGGTCGATATGTCCCGATACACTACATTTGAAGGTGTGTAATTCATTGTAAGTTGGGAAAATAGATAGAATGTGTTCCAGACTTTGCCAGTAGAGTACATGTAAGATTGAGCATAGCGGTTAAGTTTTTGATCAGAAAGTTGGACAGAGAAAGGATTAGCCTATGTAGATAGACTTGTCGCACGAGTCCTTCTCAATGGAGGAGGTATGCGACGAGAGGTTTCAGAAGAGCAGTGTCCATTGTAATAGCGATAGTATATAGAGAGTGACTCAACAATTCAACGGGCAGAAAGAGATAGGAGAGTTTTAGCGAGAGCAGGAGAGTTGATAAGACGAAAAGTCCTAGATTCCACCTTTTCATGGGGAACTGTATGAATTCCATTTAATATTATAAATTACATTTACTTCAAAAGTTTTAGAATTTGGGGGAGTGAAATGTTCAGGATCAGAGGTCAGTGACATTGAATATGTTACTGCTCTTAGATTGTATTTTAAAAACTGTAGCATTTCTACATTCTTTGGCAATAGTTTGATTCTATCTTTTTGAATTGATTTCCCTACTTTGAATTCTCTTTCACTGGTGCTAAAGTTTGCTGGTTAGCGCAAGTATACTCTTGCCAATGTTGCTAGTGTGGGGAGATTATTCTTGTTTGACTTCCAGAAGGCAATAGAGTCATCGTATATGTTATTTTTTTTTTTTAATTTTCATAGTCCTATTCTGGCTTCTGAATCATCGGAGTCCTCAAGGACAACATCCCACGAAGATGAGAATCCAGAAGATTTTGGTTCCTGAAAATTTTTAAATTTTCGTTATTTAAAGTCTTTAAAACTTAATTTACTATCACCAGTATTTTAATGATGAAACTAGTACTATTAACTATTATATTTACCTCATTAGACTGCAATGGACATATTTCCATATCGTCTTCTGTATAGAAATGTAACTTTTATTAAACAAAATCTGCAATTTTCAAAATAAAAAAAAAATCTGAAAAAATGCATATTAATTATCATTAATTTATATGAATGTTGACTTTCTACTCCTTCTTTATCAGTAAATTAATCTCAGTTAAAATTACATATAATTTTCTTAACCTAAAATTTCAGTGATTTTGACCTGAGCCCCTGCCAAATTTGAGAGACCCCGGCCCCAGCCCGGCCGGTCCCTAACCCTTATAAAGAGCAAGCAACTGGAGATGAAATGAAGAAATTCTAATGGATATATATATATATATATATATATATATATATATATATATATATATATATATATATATATATATATATATATATATATATATATATATATATATATATATGCTTATGTAAATGTTAAATAATAATTTTAATAAATGATAACTCTTTTTATATTGATAAAGCAATAAAAAAGATTTGAAAAATTTCTTCCGAAACACTGTTAAATTTTTAATGCAAATTTATCAAATTGGCAAATACTGAAATTTATTTCATTTCATTTTGAATTAAAAGAATGGAGTTTTTTATATCTCGTTTGAGAACTACGATAAATAACTAATAAGTTTTAAATATATTAGTATTATTTTAGAAATTGAAACCTGGTGCATAATTTAAGTACTTTTTCGGTGATCACATATATATATATATATATATATATATATATATATATATATATATATATATATATATATATATATATATATATATATATATATATATATATATATATATATATATATATATATATATATATATATATATATATATATATATATATATATATATATATATATATATATATATATATATATATATATATATATATATATATATATATATATATATATATATATATATATATATATATATATATATATATATATATATATATATATATATATATATATATATATATATATATATATATATATTAAAAAATATGACTATTATTTCTTTTTCCTTCAACAGAAGAGCAAATATTTAGTTCAAATAAAAATATGTCGACAAATTTTTTAAATATAAACTATATTAAATAAAAAATATATATATAATATAAATAATAATAAATATATAATATAATAATTATATATATAATATATATATATATATATATATATATATATATATATATATATATATATATATATATATATATATATATATATATATATATATATATATATATATATATATATATATATATATATATATATATATATATATATATATATATATATATATATATATATATATATATATATATATATATATATATATATATATATATATATATATATATATATATATATATATATATATATATATATATATATATATATATATATATATATATATATATATATATATATATATATATATATATATATATATATATATATATATATATATATATATATATATATATATATATATATATATATATATATATATATATATATATATATATATATATATATATATATATATATATATAATATTTTGTCCTATTTTTCAAGACTCCATAAGTCGAGTTTTTGCTTTGAAGAGAGTTAATATCTCTTTGAAAAAATTCTTCATCAGAGATCCCTATAAATCCTCCTGGGTTCACCCTCAGACTGTCTAGCTCTCTTCGGTTTTCCAATTCGCACCTCCTTGCAATTCTACTCTTCTATCACCTCCAGGCATCTTAATCATCTTAAGCTAGATCGACTTTTTAAGGGAGGACTTCACTCTATAACACTATCTTACCCACTCATTTTTATGTTCAGGATCCGACTCCCTCTGGACTTCCTTTCCAAGGTCACTCCCCATTTCTCTCTTGGAACTAAGTTAAAACATTTTTTTTTTAAATTTATAAATTTTAGGAATTCTTTTGCATTATACTTCTAGACCTTTCATAATTTTCAATTTAAAGCAAATAAGCGGCTGCAACTCTAGCAAAGGGTAATGAGGTCAAAGGTCGAATCTATCAGTCGCAGACAGTCATATACAATATTTTAAAATCTTGTATGACGCTTCTGTCTTTATTATGTCATTTCGAAGTCACTATTCTATGATTAGTCTCGATTTTCTCTCCAGTATTAGATCTATTTAGTCTTTTCCCCTGGTTATTATAATCCTTCATGACTATTTCACTTTAAATTTGGTATTGTAATTATTCTTCCATCTACTTGTCTCCATTCCTATACTGTATTTTTAAGTGCTCTCCTTCTGATACCCTCACGATTAGCTCCATTGGTATCTCTTCTCTTGTGTACTTACATAGTATAAGTATTACTTATACTATGGTACTTACCATATCTTATATTCACAGTGTTGCATCATATTTCTCCAATAATATAAAATCA
>SEYY01024773.1:0-5000 GCA_009176605.1 Armadillidium nasatum | reverse complement strand
TATATATATATATTTATATATATATATATATATATATATATATATATATATAACATTGAAAATAATGGAATGCTTGCGGCAAGCCTTATCCTGTGCTATAAATATTTGCAGACGATCTTTTACCGTTTCCAACTTCTTTTAAATTTTTTTTTTTTTTTTCAAAATAAAAATAAATTTCAGAGTAAAATATTTTATTTATTAATAATGTAACAAAATAGAGAGAGAGAGAGAGAGAGAGAGTTTTTGGTTAAAAATAAGGAGAAAACCTAATAAAAGAGGAAAAATTGGGGCGAACAGACTCACTTTTATTCTCATTATTTTTTTCTTTTTTACCTTTTTTTTTTTTTTTTTTTTTTTTTTAAGAGATGTAAATCGTATTTTTAAGTGTGATAAAATGGGAAAATTGCATTTGCAGAATTGTTCATTGTAAGAAAATTTCATCCAGGAAACATTTTAAAACCTTGAGTTAATATTATACTAATAGAGAGAGAGAAAAAAAAAAAAAAAAAAAAAAAAATAAAAAATATATTTCTTGATTTCTATATTACGAATCTCGCAGAAAGATTGTTAAAATGATCAAACGAAATGTAACATATATAACATGCTAATAACTGATATGGTATGTAATTAGTATATTAATATTATATATATATATATATATATATATATATATATATATATATATATATATATATATATATATATATATATATATATATATATATATAATATAATAATATATATATATATAATATATTTATTATCTTATAATAAAAATTAAAAATAATAAAAAAAAAAATAATAATAATAATAATAATAATAATAATAATAAATAAATATGTAAAATAAAAAAAATAAAAAATAAAAAAATTTATAATATATAAATAAAAAAAAATATATAATATATATATATATATATATATATATATATATATATATATATATATATATATTATATATATATATATATATATATATATATATATATTATATATATATAATATATATATATAGGGATGGAGCGATACAAAATTTTAATACCGATACCGGTATCGGAAAAATATACCGTTATATACCGATACCGATAAAATTACCTTATATATAAAAAATATACTTGCCGATACCCGATACCGATACCGATATTATACTAATATATATATATATATATATATATATAATATATATATATATATATATATATATATATATATATATATATATATATATATATATATATATATATATATATATATATATATATATATATATATATATATATATATATATATATATATATATATATATATATATATATATATATATATATATATATATATATATATATATATATATATATATATATATATATATATATATATATATATATATATATATATAATATATATATATATATATATATATATATAGCGAGAAAAAAAATTAGCAAAACGTTATTTACAATTAACAGTAAAATTTAAATAGCCATACTGTCTAACAATTTTTACACAACCTTTTTAATATGATTTAGAACTATAGAAAAATAATTGGCATTAATATAAAACTTAGCACTTCGCATCTTTAAAAGGGTAAATTTCTAACGATCGTAACGATCCTCCCAACGATAGAAAAATAATAGAATCAATATGAAACTTAGCACTTCGCATCTTTAAAATAGTAAATTTCTAATGATCATCAATATCAATATAAAACTTAGCACTTCGCATCTTTAGAAGGGTAAATTTCTAACGATCGTAACGATCATCCCAACGATAGAAAATTAATAGACATCAATATAAAACTTAGCACTTCACATCTTTAAAAGGGTAAATTTCTATCGATCATTAATATCAATATAAGACAGCACTTGGCATCTTTAGAAGGGTAAATTTTTAACGATCATCCCAACGATAGAAAAATAATAGAATCAATATAAAATTTAGCACTTCACATCTTTAAAAGGGTAGATTTCTAACGATCCCAACGATTCTCCCAACGTTATTTAATGAGTATTATCCATTTTAAACAAAGATTTCAAGGATTTGCAATAGCAATATTGTTTGCCTAACGTTCTCAATTGAGATTCTAGATTTGGAAATATATACAACCATTATTTATGATTAGGAGCATTATAAACTCATATGTTTCAAGGTTTGGTTCTTAATACTTTAATCCACTACACCTGCGCCTTGACTCTATAAATCATTAAAATGAGTTATTATTATTATTATTATTATTATTATTATTATTATTATTATTATTATTATTATTATTATTATTATTATTATTATTATTTATTATTATTATTATATTATTATTATTATTATTATTATTATTATTATTATTATTATTATTATTATTATTATTATTATTATTATTATTATTATTATTATTATTATTATTATTATATATTATTATAATTATTATTATTATTATTATTATTATTATTATTATTATTATTATTATTATTATTATTATTATTATTATTATTATTATTATTATTATTATTATTATTATTATTATTATTATTATTATTATTATTCTATGATCATTATTATTATCCTTACCGCTATAATAATCATTAGCTTACAGTTATCTCAGTATTATAATTGTTATAGTAATTTTTTTTTTATTTTAAATAAATATATTAGGTTAAAATTACGGCTATAATGTATTATAAAATTAATTATTATAAATTTACAATATTCAAATTTGGAATATTATATTATGTGCTATATTAAGTGCTATTATTATATTATGTGTTATTATTAATGGGCTCAAAGGACGATTTCGTCTCCCAGAAGCCCATTTCAGTTTAGTATCAAAACATGTAAAGTACACGATATTTGTATATGTAAATTTGTAACTGAAAAAATAAATAAAGATTAAAGATTATTATCATTAATTAATTACTAATAATTATTATTATAATTTCAATTATTATTATTTTATTTCAAATTAAAAATAAATTAAAAAAATTAATATTATTAATATAATATATTATATTATATTATTATTATTATATTTAGATTATTATGATTATTATACTATTATTATTATTATTATTATCATTACTATTGAAACTGCCACTCAAGAATCCCATTTCCGTTAAAACTTTTATATTTGTTATTTTAATGATAAATGATATATATAATATGTTTGCTGAATTTACCTTAGCTTTATTATTATTATTATTATTATATTATTATTATTATTATTATTATTATTATTATATTATTATTTATTATTAAAAATGTTAAATTTCTCAAAATAGCTGAGCTGTGGTTTTTTATAATAATAAATTATAATAATAATAATAATAATAATAATAATAATAATAATAATAATAATAATAATAATAATAATAATAATAAATAATAATAATAATAATAATAATAATAATAATAATAATAATAATATTAACAATAATAATAATAATAATAATAATAATAATAATAAATAATAATTTATTTTTTTTATATGTCTGTTTTATGCTTGATCGTTCCTAATGTTCTGAAGAATGGAAGTGTTGTTCAATCTTTAAATCAGAAAGTTGGTTTTGTGTGAGGAATTTTAGGCACATATCAGTATCGACTGCCTGTTCTCTCAAAAATATTTGAAAGGGTTTTGTTTGTTAGACTGAATAACTATTTTTCTGGTAGCAATTTAATCTCAAATAGGCAATTTGTTTTTTTTTTTCTAAATTAGATTGAATAACTACTTTTCATGTAGCAATTTAATCTCAGATAGTCAATTTGTTTTTTTCTAAGGGTTTTGTTTGTTAGACTGAATAACTATTTTTCTGGTAGGAATTTAATCTCAAATAGGCAATTTGTTTTTTTTTCTAAAGGTTTTGTTTGTTATATTGAATAACTACTTTTCATGTAGGAATTTAATCTCAGATAGTCAATTTATTTTTTTCTAAGGGTTTTGTTTGTTAGACTGAATAACTACTTTTCTGGTAGTAATTTAATCTCAGATAGGCAATTTGTTTCTTTCTAAGATTTTGTTTGTTAGATTGAATAACTATTTTTCAGGTAGCAATTTAATCTCAGATAGGCAATTTGTTTTTTTCTAAGGGCTTTGGTATTATGCAAGACATTACTGAGGTAAACTTGAGGGTTCTTGAGGCTCTTTGTTATGTTTTTTGTATATTCTGTGATTTGAGTAAGTCACTGGAACACTTTATTAGGATTTACTAGTTCACAAACTTCATAAATATAATGGTAGAGGTCTTCTCGTGACCTCTTTTGATTTTACTCTACTAACTGGCCTCAACTTGTTCAGATTAATGGTGAAAGTTCTCTTAACTATTCAAGGAGATGTAGGAGTGCCTCAAAGGAGCTTTTTCTTTGCTTCATTTTAATATGGGTATTAATGATATAACTTTACTTCACAATAAAATCTGTCTTGTTATGTACAGTCGTGAACAAAAGTTCGTTCCTATTAGGCTAATTGCTCTTTGGCATTGAACTGTTTTTGGCTGAAAATGATCCATTTTATATAAATATTTCCACTATTAGGAACGAACTTTTGTTCACGACTGTACGTCGATGGCATTGTACTCCTAAAGAAGCTTGATAATAAGTCCATATTGGTTCTGATAATTAAACGGAATTAGAAATGTTTATTGTTGTAAATTTATTAATCTCTCTCTTAACAAACTTTTATACTTTTTTCCTCTTTGCCAGACCGAGCATTTAATCTAACGGTGAATGTTGAAAGTTTTGAAAACATTCTCTCCTTTTTATGTCTTGGCACTTTAATTGATGATAATCTGAAGCTTCTTGAAGTCGTATTCGTATAGAAAGGTTTTTGTCCCTGAAAATTGCTAAAGATGTGTACTTACTGTTTTGTTTATTCAAGATTGTTCTGGGCAAATGCAAATGCCTTTACAAATGCTATTGATCACTCCTTTGCGAAGAGATTACAGGTGACTCAGAATATGAATTTTTTTGCTAAGTGTGTGGATGTTAACCGCACTTCTGATATATAAGGAAGGA
>SEYY01024772.1:97500-100000 GCA_009176605.1 Armadillidium nasatum | reverse complement strand
ATTAAATATTATATATTAATATATATTTATTCCTATATATTATACTTAATTATAATTTATTCCTTTTATTATTATATTATATTATTATTATTACTATTAAAATACATATATTATTTTATATACTATATTATACTTTATATATATCTTACTTATAATTAAAATATATATATATATATAAACATACTATATTAATTATATAAAAATAATATCTATAATATATAATATATAAAATATACTATATATATATATATATATATATATATAGATTATATATATTATATAATATATATATATAATATTTATAATCTATAAATATAATTTAATTTACTTAATATTTTAATGAACACTTTTCCTTTCTCTAAACCCCAACTTTTATTATAAACCGAAACTTAGGACCTTCAACATTCTGTCATCAAACCCTGCTATTTCTCCCTCATACTCTCTCTCTCTCTCTCTCTCTCTCTCTCTCTCTCTCTCTCTCTCTCTCTCTCTCTCTCTCTCTCTCTCTCTCTCTCTCTCTCTCTCTCTCTCTCTCTCTCTCTCTCTCTCTCTCTCTCTCTCTCTCTCTCTCTCTCTCTCTCCACAATTTTTAGTCAAAGAAGGTTGCTGTGCTTAGCTTACAGGCTTATTGGAGTTTTTTGTTTAAATGTGTCTAATTTGTAGTCACTCTAATTTCCTACCTCATAATTCAGGCTCTCCTGCCAGTCTACTTCTAAGTTCATTTATTTTTTTATATCTGTCTACGAACTTATTTGACTATTATAAGGTCTTCGGCTACTTAAACTCGAAGAAAGAGTTTATTTTCCCATGCTTTCCTTTTTCTGCAATTCTCATTCTTAGTAATTTCAATGTTCATCACGTCAAAAAGTTTACTTTAATTCTCAAAGTTAGTGAACACGAAATCCATTTTCCTATTCAGAATAAAAACTCTCAACAGTCGGAGCAGCGGAGCAGCGTCCGTACCAGTATCCTTGATACTCTCCAGCATTAATCTCATAGAGAGATCAGAGATCATTGCTTTTAGAGAATATACTATACTAGTCATACAGTAAATGAGATAGAGGAACGTAGAGAAAGAGAAACAACTTTATTGAAATTAGAAGCTAGAGTTTACTTGGAGCTTTAGTTTCAGAAGATGAGAAAGCTTTGATCCGGGGGGAAGGAACAAGAGGGATAGAAGAAGCAAAGTTAGAATTATATTTTTAGCGAATAGTCAGAAAGGGCAGAAAGACGAGGAACCAGAAGCAATTATTTCAATTTTAACTGAGAATAGAAAAAGTATTGAAAATGATAATTTTTGAAGTTTAAAACAAGAAGATAAGACTTAAGGTCACGTCCTTTGAACGAAAACAAGCAAACAAAGAAATTAAATAAAAGTTTATCAGTCTCAGTGAAGTAAAAGAAAACGGAATAAAACTACACTATGCCAAGAGTAGTATCATTCCGAATAAAATTAAAGAAATACTCAGAAAAACACAACCCCGAACTATTAATACTAAAATAAATGTATATAATATGGCAAAAACGAAGCCTTTGGCAATATCTGCGGGAATTTTGATGAGATAGAACAAGGAATACATTGATCAGGTGATTGGCATAACCCTGAAGAAAAAGTTTTATATATAATGTAAAGGATGATAGTTTATAACTAAAGGGTTTTTTTTTTTTTTTTTTTTTACACATCACCACCTCTCACGGGCAAAGCCCTATTCAAGGAGGGGGTGTTAAAAATCTAATATGATGATATTATCCCCAACACGATCATGGAGTTATATATATATATATATATATATATATATATATATATATATATATATATATATATATATATATATATATATATATATATATATATATCATCAAAATTAACTGTATTACTGATTTTCTTCTTCTAAGTGTTTTCCGTCATTTGTTATAAAGTTCCGTTCACTTTCCCTTTCTTAAAATTAAATTTCCCAAATTGTTTCGTCCAACGGTAAAGATCGACTTCATAAGATATTCAGGCGAAAGTAGAATGCCACTTCTCAAAACTATTTATTTCTATTAATCTTTTAATTAAGTCTAAATATAAATACTTTATGCAACCTAATTATGACGTTCACTATTTAAAGGTAATTTTAATGATGCTAAACAATTGTTTTTACTGTTTTTTTTTTATTTTTAATTAATTTTTTTTAAATGGAAATGCAAACAAAAATGCTGGATTATTGCCTAGCCTAGATGATGACGTTGCGCGCCTAAGGCTATTTGCTATTGCTAACTCCGCCCACTCGTCCAGAGTGAAAGTTTTTTTTTTTTTCGCGTTTGTTGGTTGGTTCGTCCAACAATATCTTCGCTAATATAATAAATTCCTTTGGCTTCTTGGTCATAATAATTATCGCAATGGAAATATCTATAACGTGTATTAAATCTCTCATAAACTGTTGTAATGTTTGGAGTTTTTAAACCTTTCCCATTCTCGCCATCATATATATATATATATATATATATATATATATAT
>SEYY01024772.1:80000-82500 GCA_009176605.1 Armadillidium nasatum | reverse complement strand
ATAAATATTTATGCCATCCAGTTTGGGTACATTATGCGAGTAGACCTTTAGAAGGTACCTGTGGATGGAATTTCTTGTATGATACACAAGGTAGATGTTTAACAATTCATGCATACTTTTGGATGTTGCATGCTACAAATTGTGCCTCTCTGCGTGTACAAAGAGGAAATACCTAAACACTAGTCCAAAGTTGTAACATAAATAGGTTAGACGATATGAATATCGAACAACACTTCCGAAATTTATTAGACAAGGATCATTGAAGGAACTTCTACCATATAATACTCTATATACTCTACCGTGGCTCGAACGGTAGGGTGAGGACTCACGTGCTTGAAGTGCGCCGGTTATCCCACTTCGGGATCCTTGGTAATACTCTAGAAAGTTCCTCTCCTCGAATAGGGCAATGCCCGTGAGATGTGAACTTTTTAAATTAAAAAAAAAAAAAAAATTTATACATACGATGTTGGAAATAGTGTCTACTTTCAGCAACATAATGTTGTATTGAAAAAGTGACTGAAAAATAATCTAAAATTTTATATGCTTTCCAAATTACTAGTTGGCAAGGATCATTGTGAAAGTTTTTCTAAGAAAGGTATCAAATAAATACTAAATGCTAAATATAAGCACTCTACGAGTAATGTCCAATAAGAGCACTATCATATATATATATATATATATATATATATATATATATATATATATATATATATATATATATATATATATATATATATATATATATATATATATATATATATATATATATATATATATATATATATATATATATATATATATATATATATATATATATATATATATATATATATATATATATATATATATATATATATATATATATATATATATATATATATATATTATATTATATATGTGTGTGTGTGTGTGTGTGTGTGTGTGTGTGTGTGTGTGTAAATATATATACTATCCCGCAAAATTATCGCACTACTGAGTAAAAGGGTACCTTAAAGTATGAAAGAATATAGGATATAGACCACGATATATTTAATATGGTTCATATATGTCGAGAGACACAATATATACAAATGTTGGTGCAATGAATATGGGAGCTTCCCAACAAAACCTGTATATGGGAACATAGGTGTTTGGGATAAAACGTGCATAAACCTGTAGGTACATGGTATGGGTTGTCCATAGGATGTGCTGATGGTGCCTCAGAACTGTGTAAAAAACCTCTCGACGTAACGATGGCCTGACACCGTCATTCAATGCTGAGAATGAGGATCAGTATGTCATCCTGAGGGATTGCGTCCTGTTGGCGAAACAAGGCCTGCCAAAGGTCGCTCAGGGTTATTCGAGGTAGGATGAGCTGAAGTGCTCCTTCCAACATGTCCCACACAAGCTCGATGAGATTCAGTTCCGAACTGTAAGCTAACCACCGGAACATAATATATATAGGCATTCGTAAATACATCTGGCTATGCAAGATTGAGCATTATCTTGCATGAGGACGAACCCTGTACAGATGTAAGGCGCATAACATATGATATATGGTTCAAGGATGTTAATAATGTATCGTGCGGCTGTCAGGGACCCTTAACGAAAGATATGGAGGTCTGTACGGAAGGTTAGCGAAATTCCTACTTAGACCAAAAACGACCCACCCCAGTATGGCACCCCCCATTGGATATTACTTGCGGCATATCGTTCGTTGGACCTCCAATGCACTCTTAACGTCGGAAATTTGGAGGTTGAATCTAGACTCGTGCGTAAGTAGGACACGCCCCCACTGGCGAAATGACCAGTGGACATGTAAACTGCATATGCGATACTCGCTGTACAATGACCTCTAATGAAAGGTGGTCCTCTTGCAGGCCTTGTTGGCAGTTACCCGTGTTTGAAATGCCTTCTGCTAACCGTATCAGTACTTACACTTGTTCCATGTAACCTGCGCCAACTATCTTGCTTTACCCTTGTTGTCTATGATATTCGTTGGTCTCATCGTACCAATGTATGACTCTTACTCTTGTGTGTGTATGCAACGTTAAATCTACGATCGAGGTAACGATGGCTGGTGACCCTCTGCTGCCAATGCTACTATCTAAACACATTCATTTCGTGACAAATGACGGGTAGCCCTTTCCAATATGTCTCCACTACTCAATATAATTTAACTGCTGTTCCGCAATGGTGGAACCTTAAGGTTTACTTTAATAACCAATCACAATTTAGCTCGTTGTTTTCTCACTTCATACCTTTCAATGGATATCGGCATCTTGCTATTACACTTTCTCCGCATTGCAGCAACTTCGGACTAAAAGTATGCACTGGTTATCTGTGCGCACACACTTGCACGTAAAGTGATATATTGACTCAAGACCATCAACTCCTATATTTAGAACCTTCTCGAAAGATTTCAGCCGTGGTGTGACAATTTTGCTGCTTTTTCTATCTTCTATCTATTTATCTGTCTACCTACCAATTTATCTTTCAACTTTTTTATTGCATATCTATC
>SEYY01024772.1:57500-70000 GCA_009176605.1 Armadillidium nasatum | reverse complement strand
GAATAACTGTATCCCACATCTCTCATTGTAGCTTTCACACTCGTTTTAATTTCAATGAAATAATGTTGAAATAAGTTTTCAATGATCACTCATCATTTTCGAGGGTCAAGTTACTCAAAATACCGGGGCTACTCAGAAAATGTGATAACAGAATCTGATTCGTATTAAAATAAAGATTAAAAATTATAAATTATCACTAACCCATGTCTTACACAATAGCCTTCACACTGATTTTAATTTCAGTGAAATATAAATTTGAAATGAGTTTTCCATTTTCACTCATTATTTTCGAAGGTCAATTACTCAAAATAATTGGAGCGACTCAGAAAATGTAATGATGGAACCTCATTTATATCATTATAAGGATTTTAAATTATATAAACACACTAGCCCACGCCTTATTTTAGTTTTCATATTCATTTTAATTAATATGAGAAATATTAAAATAAGTTTTTCATTATCACTCATCATTTTTAAATGTCAGTTATTCAAAATATGGCAGCGACTCTAAAAATATGATATAAGAATCTCATTCGTATCAAAATAAGGATTTCAAATTAATCACCAATGCAGTTGATAACTGTTTTAAGTTCAATGACTACAAAAGTATATAGTATTCCTGGAAATTATGTAATTGCTGTATTAAAGCTATTGCTGCCCTTTGGATTAAACATCATTACTATTGCTGCCCTTTGAATTAAACATCATGTTTTGATAATAAAAACCTGCATTACTGATGAAAACTGGTAAATTTTTAATATTACAGGGTTATGGGTTCATAATGTGAATCGTGTTAATTATATAGACGGAATTGCTAGCTATTATGCTGACCATTTGTATGTCTGCCTAAAAAAAAAGGGAATTTACTAGTATCTTTGATGTATGTGAAAGAGAAGGCTTGAAACTGAGATTGAAGACTTATGAAACTTTAATGACATATGTATATAAACAATCAACCTTCAATTCTGAGATTATTTTAGTTCAAACATTTGTCGAATGTCTTCAGATGGTTTAAAATATGTGTTGTAGTGGGAGACATAAATATAATATTAATTGATTACATAATTAAATCGTAGTTGGCTTTTGATTAATGATGAAGTCATTTGGTCTTTGTAATTGACGCAACCATTAATCCAAGGAAAGGTTATGCAACTATTCTTTGGATTGCTTTTGAGTTTTAACATAATTTTAAACATGTAAATAATGTGTTTTCGATGTATCAATTGCTGACCATCTTTCGATACTTAGCGCTTTACAATAGTAGCGTAAGAAAATATTTAAATCCACTATTTATTTAGGATTTTTTCTAACGTCTAAAGAGGTCACATATAAGTTTATCTTACACCGTAGTGACCTAGGTAAACCGATCTCCTACTTCATAGGAGATTCTCCTATTATCATATTATTATTTATAATAATATTTTTATAATAATAATGATAATAATTAAATTAATATTTTCCCAATATATAACTAAACACAATATTGCATAAAAGAATTGAAATGTCATGGCTGATCTCTAAATTAATTAAATATATTGATTAAAAAACATAAATCTTTTGAACTATTGAAGAGAAGACTAATATCTTACAGACATTTAAAGGCCTACTCTTCTCTGTTAAAATATACACTCAAGCTAGTGAAAAGAAACTTAATATGAATAAATGAATAACATGAATAAATTTAATATAATAATAATAATAATAATAATAATAATAATAATAATAATAATAATAATAATAATAATAATAATAATAATAATAATAATAATAATAATAATAATAATAATAATAATAATAATAATAATAATAATAATAATGAATAATAATATGAATAAATTTAATGGTTTGGTACCTTAAAGAAGTATAGAGGACGCATTATATCATTGCGAGGGACACTGTCACTAAAAATAGCGATACGTTAAAACATAATGGATCAACTATATTGGATATGCAAGAGTTAACCAAGATATTTGATAAACACTGTCATTGGGAAATGAAAACATCAAACGACTAAATTATTTTCAACTAAATTTCGAACCTCTTTTCTGATAAATTTCATTGATAATTGTGAAACAATTTATTTTTATTTTTTTTGTGCAGAACTAACTAGGCTAATTCTTCTTGTAATGAATTCTGCTTTAACACTGATGATACTTTAAAGTCTGCTGAAAGGGTGGGAGACATCATCGCTGATGGGAAGACTAGGATCAGTTCATCTTCAGCAAGATCTTTTTTCACTCCAAAATCTATAGTTCACTTCCTCCTGCTCTCATGTAGAAAAACAATGCATATTGTGCGTGGAAAAAACTTTCGTTCTCCAATCAGTGTTGCAAATTTCCATTCTGCTCGGAATCGTTGCAGGGATATTATTCTTCAAACCAAGCTTACTTTCATTAAAAGGAAGTGCTCTAACCTCCTACGTTTTCCTACTGATAAATATTCCTGGCCTCTTATCAAAAATATCTCTAACAACTTCTGCAAATCCTTCTTTGCTTTCTTTTATTCGCTTTGATGGATCTGTATCTAACTAACACTCCGATTGCTAAAAGGCTGATCTCCTTAGCCTTCTTTATTCGACCAACTCCACCTTAGATGATTCTGTCATGAAGCAGAGTGGAGCTTGATAAATCCAAGACTTTTGACCGGGAATAAGCCGCTGCTCTCTAAGCTCTCTTCCTTTGGTGTCCATTTCTTTGCTTACTTATGACTTTTCTCACTGATGTCTAATATTCCCTCAAATTCCACCATATCAACACTTGATGATTATTATTGTTATTGTTATTAATATTTCAATTTTGTTATTATCAAAAATAATAATAATTATTATTATTATTACTATTATTATTAAAAATAATAATAATTATAATCTAAATATGAATAAAATCAATAATAATTAGATTTATAATTTAATTCACAAAACTTTATTCAGGAAATGGTACTTTTACAGGTTTAAAGTTTAAAAATAGGTCCTATACTACTAAATTTAATAATAATCTCATAATAAATATCGGCAGTAACAAAGATAGATAATAATAATAATAATGCAATAATAAAAATAATAAATAAAAAAAAAAAAAAAAAAATAAAAATAAAATAATTTTAATAATAATAATAATAATAATAATAATAATAATAATAATAATAATAATAATAATAATAATAATAATAATAATAATAATAATAATAATAATAATAATAATCATAATAATAATAATAATAATAATAATAATAATAATAATCATAATAATAATAATAATAATAATAATAATAATATATAATAATAATAATATAATAATAATAATAATAATAAAAATACTTATAATAATAATAATAATAATAATAATAATAAATAATATTAATAATAATAATAATAATAATAATAATAATAATAATAATAATAATAATAATAATAATAATAATAATAATAATAATAATAATAATAATAATAATAATAATAATAATAATAATAATAATAATAATAATAATAATAATAATAATAATAATAATAATAATAATAATAAAAATGCATCAATAGGAATTTATGTACATTTTTTTAATTTTGCGCTCATATGATTTAGTTGATCTTTCAATTTTTATATCGTCTGGAAGATTATTATATAAGTTGAGGTGTAGCTTACTGCTTGTGGTACTTTAGTGAGTCTGCAGAAAGGGGTTTTTAGGCTGGTGTTATTTCTTAAGAATATTCCTCTCTCAGTTTGATTATTTTAATGGTTTGTTTTTAGAAATTCGCATGTGTTATTGATTATTACTTTGTGTATTTCCTTTAGGAGGGAGAGGTTTAGAAGATGATCAAATTGGAATATGTTATGTTTTTTTTTTAAAAAAAGGTGATGTATCACTATAAAACTCTCTGCTGCCACTGAGAAGCCTTATGATTCTTTTTTGCTTTGTTATCATTTGATGTGTGTTTGTTTTGGGTGTAGTTCCATATACAGAGTAAAGTATGTGGGGGTGAATGTGTTCAAAATACATTTTTCGTAGAACATACAGTGGAATGGATTTTGCTAATTTTACAAGGATGTAATACATTAAGGATGTAAAAAATAATAATAATAATAATAATAATAATAATAATAATAATAATAATAATAATAATAATAATAATAATAATAATAATAATAATAATAATAATAATAATTTAATAATATAATATTATTATTATTATGATAATTATTATTGTTATATTATTATTATTATTATTATTATTATTATTATTATTATTATTATTATTATTATTATTATTATTATTATTATTATTATAATAATAATAATAATGATAATAATAATAATAATAATAATAATAATAATAATAATAATAATAATAATAATAATAATAATAATAATAATAATAATAATATATAATAATTAATTATTACTAATTAATAAAAATTAATAATAATAATAATAATAATAACAATAATAATTATCATAATAATAATTTAATAATAATAATTAATATTATTATTACTATTATTATTAAAAATAATAATATAATCTGAAAAAATAAATAATTAGATTTATAATAAAAATAATAATAATAATAATAATAATATTTCCCACAGAATACAAACTATTTTTATTTTATTTTTTTTATTTTTTTGACTTTTGAAAATTGCGAAACGGTTGGACTTTGCAGGTCACAAGTCCGACCCGTTCCTTCCTTTCTCCTCGTGGCTCAAAGCTTTACAATTTCCTTTGGTATATCGTGCAACTGTTATCGTTTTTTAATTGTTTTTTAATAATAATGACCAAGGTGTTATAATAATATAGGTTGACAAGATAATGATAATAATAATGATAATAATAAATAATAATAAATATAATAATAATGATAAAAATAATAATTAAAAAAAAAAAAAAATAATAAAAAATAAATAATAATAATAATAATAATAATAATAATAATAATAATAATAATAATAATAATAATAATAATAATAATAATAATAATAATAATAATAATAATAATAATAAAATAATAATAATAATAATAATATAATAATAAATAATAAAAAAAAAAAAAGATAAAAAAATAAATTAAAAAACTAAATAAAAATAATATAATAATAATATAATAATAATAATAATAATAATAATAATAATAATAATAATAATAATAATAATAATAATAATAATAATAATAATAATAATAATAATAATAATAATAATAATAATAATAATAATAATAATAATAATAATAATAATAATAATAATAAAAATAACAAATAATAATAATAATAATAATAATAATAATAATAATAATAATAATAATAATAATAATAATAATAATAATAATAATAATAATAATAATAATAATAATTTTTGAAAGAAATTTCATTTTATTTACTTTAAATTTGAGGTCATTACTTTTAAAAGTTCTGACTGAAATAATACCGAGTTTTTATTATTAAAATTAAAATAAATTTGTTAGCAAGAAATATTTTTTTTTAATTGTCATTATTGGTTTGATATTTAACTCTTTTTAAATTTTATTTTTTAATATGCTTTATATTCATGATATTATATATATATATATATATATATATATATATATATATATATATATATATATATATATATATATATATATATATATATATATATATATATATATATATATATATATATATATATATATATATATTCACCTCTGTAGGCAAAGGCCGGAAGCTTACTAAAATTTCCATCAGAGGTTGGGAGAAAATCGGAAAGCTGTTCAAATTAAAGGCCTACATGTCCTAGATACATGGCCTTTGAAGGTGTGTAAGTCACAGGGAGTTGGGAAAATAGATAAAGGGAGTCTGTTCCAGACTTTCCCAGTAGATTAAATGTAAAATTGGGTATTAGCGGTCAAGTCAGGGGTCAGAGAGTTAGACAGAGAATGGATTAGACTGTGAAGGAAGACGTGTCACACGAGCTCTTTTCAATGGAGGAGGGATGCTACGAGAGAGTTCAGAAGAGCAGTGTCCATTTGTAATACCGATAGTATAAAGAGACTGATGCAACAATTCGACTGGCAGAAAGAGACTGGAGAGAACTAGTGAGAGTAGGAGAGTTGATAAAACGAAAAGTCCTAGACTCCTCCTTTTCAAGGAGTGCTGTATGAGTGGAACCATCCAAGATGTGCGAGGCGTACTCCATACAGGGGCGAATAACACAAAGCAATTGGGGTGGAGTGAAGAAATTCTGAAGGCACCTCAGAACACCTAACCTCTTAGAAGTTTGTTTAGAAAGAGAAGTATTGTGATCTTTCCAAGAGAGATCAGGAGAAAAAGAAACACCAAGAATATTAAGGAGAGATGAAGTTTTGAGTTGTATTTTTTCGAAGAAGATTTCATAGTTGTGTGGAAGATTGTGTCTATCAGAGAGATAGAGTAATTGAGTTTTTTGGTGGCATGGAAAACGACTATGTTTTCTCTGCCCCAATTTGAAATGCGAGACATATCAGAGGTCAGTTGCTCCAAGGCTAACATCCTTGTGTTTGGAGGGGCACCTTTCAAATTGAAAAGAGTAATGAAGGATGGAGTCATAGGAATTGGAGTGGATAGGAGATGAAGTAACAGAGAGGTCATTAATGAGCAGAAAAAGTATTGAGAATAGGACAGATCCTTGAGGAGCACCACTATTAATAGATTTAAGGGATGAACGGTGGCTGTCTACAGTAGCTGCTATTGAAAGACCAGAAAGGATATCAGAGAGAAGGATAGATTCCGAAAGAAGGAAGTTTAGAAATCAAAGCTTTGAGCCAGACTCTATCGAAAGCTTTCGATATGTCCAGCAAAAGATTCACCGAAATACAAAAAGGGGGAGGACCAAGAGTCAGAGAGAAGGGAAAGAAGATCACCAGTATCGCGTTTCTTACAAAAGCCATACTGGCAATCAGAAACAAGGTTAAAAGAATTGAGATGTTTCCAAATCTTCCTGTTAATGATAGATTCGAAAACTTTAGAAATAAAGGAGGTTAAAGAAATCGGACTGTAGTTAGAAGGTTGAAGGGAGTCCCCATTTCTTCGGCACAGGCTGGATGAGGGAATGTTTCCAACATGAAGGGAGGTTGAAGTAGAAAGACATAGACGAAATAGTTTACCAAGGCAGGGTACAAGATCAGAAGCACAAGTTTTCAGAACCACAGTATGGATAATATCATAACCGTACACCTTCTTAGTATTAAGCTCAGAGAGAGCAGAAATGACGTCTTTAAAAGAAATTACAATTTTAGACATAAATGAGTTGGAGGTTGTTGAAAGAGTTAGAACAGCTCCGGAATCATCTAAGGCTGAATTAGAGGCAAAAGTTTGAGCGAAGAGTTCAGCTTTAGAGGAGGGCAAAACGGCAGTTGAACAATCAAAAGATATCAATGAAGGGAAAGAGGAAGTAGCAAAGTTAGAGTTGACATTTTGTGCAAAATTCCATAAAGGGCGTGAGAAGAAGAACCAGAAAGATGATTGCATTTTAAACGGAGGAATTAGTTTTTGGTGTTACGGAGAATAGATTTTGCACTGTCCCGGGATGCAATATAAGTTGCATGTGTTTCTGGGGTTTGAAGACGACGGTAATGCCTGAAGACAGCATCCCTGCGACGGATAGCATGAGAACAAACAGAGTTAAACCAAGGTTTGTTTAGGTTTTGTAGAAGGGAAAGAATATGGAATGTACGCCTCCATGCCATGCCAGAGAGAATCATCTCTGGTATGCGCTCATCACATTCCGAGGGACCTCCCCCACGGAAGCAATAATCATTATATGAGAAATCAGAAAAGTACAATCGCAAGTCAGAACAGTTATTGGCTCTAAATGCCAGAAACGTCTCCTCGCCGAAGACGTGGGCCGTTCTTTCGGAAGGTTTGAAGAGACAGAACAAGATACAGAGATAAGAAGGTGATCGGATGAACCCAGAGGAGGGAAGAGTTAAATTGTGTAAGGAGAAGGATTAAAAGTTAGGGAAAAATCATGTATGTTCGATTCATCACCAAAGCGGTCAGTGATACAGGTAGGGAGATGCACCAACTGCTCAGGGTTGCTTCTAGATAAAAAATTTGGATGTTAGTTTACCAGCAGGATTATAAGAATTAGATGGAAGCCATTGGCACTGGAGAACATTGAAATCACCTAAAATAATTTCGGAGAAAGGAAAAAGAAAGAGTGTGTTCTATTTTGGAGTTAAGATAATCGAAGAATTTTGGATAGTCTGTAGAGTTAGGAGATAAGTAGACAGAATAAATGAATTTAGTTGTAGAGTTCCAAGAAAGTTTAAGTCATAAAGTAGAGCATTCAGAAGACTCCACATTAGAGACCCGAGAACAGACAACATCGTTGCTCATATATGCGCAACATTCACCTTTGGCTGAAAATTGAGGATAGAGGCAATAGGAGGAAGCAGAGTAGGGTTTGCTGTCAGAGCACCAGACATTTGAGTTTCAGTTAAGAACAAGAGATGAGGTCTAGGAGAAGAGAGGTGGTGTTCGACAAAGTGGAAATTAGACAAGAGACCGCGAATGTTGCAGAAATTAATAAATATGGAAGACCGTGCACCAGGACATTTCGGCATAGAGGTCTTGGGGACTCCAACCCCATCACCGGAGGCCGGCAAGACCCAAGTGGTGATGAGGGATCGGGTGGATGAGGAGCTACATTTGGAAGCCGCCCCTCCAAGCTTTCTCAGAGGGAGTTTTTATGTTTTATGTTTATAGTTTTATGTTTCGCCATTTTGAATTATTTTCATAAGTAATGCACGTGTAAGGACTTGTAAATTTGTAGAGTACATGTGAAGAATTGGGAAAGTTGTAGGAGCAAAGGCACTCCAATATGAGTCAAGGGTACACTGAAGACCCTCTGTATATTATATATATATATATATATATATATTATATATATATATATATATATATATATATATATATATATATATATATATATATATATATATATATATATATATATATATAACACCATATTTATCAAAGAAGCTAATTAAAATACAAAAACTTCACCAATGCCCTTGCAGAGGAGTGTTTCTAAGAAAATAATAAATGATTGTAAATGACGTAACCGGTTCGAGCAATGACTCTCTCAAATTTTGTGACCTCTGATCCTTATAAATTAAAATGAAATGGAAGGAAAGGAAAAAAAAAAAAAAAAAAAAGAGTCCTTTGTACTAATCTTTACTAATCACCGAAGTTTATAGAAACACAATATATATATATATATATATATATATATATATATATATATATATATATATATATATATATATATATATATATATATATATATATATATATATATATAATATATATATAGACACTGGCTAAATTATTAAAAACACCTTTGATTTCATTATTGTTGAAATTTATGAAATATTTTTTGTTGTTTTGGACTTTCAAAGAAAGTAGAAATCCTAATTCTGAAATTGACTTTTTGTCATTTAAAACCTCGATTCTTTTAGTCATGGTATCTATGTATGACTGTACTGTTTTCTTCCTTCATCTATTGGTTATTGTTCCACACCTTAATTATCTTCTCAATGAGAATAGTTTTTGTGGAAATTATCTCCTTCATTCAGTTCCTTCTTTGAACAACTCTTACAAGTTTGCCATTGGATTCATATTATATAGGGATTTCCAGGTCAGGACAAGGGAGGGATATTGTTTATGTTTGGAAAGTTTTTTACTGATTTTGCTCTATGGCAGGGTACACCCTCTTGCATATATACAAAGAATTTATTATTCAGGTTCCATTATCTTATCTGAAGAAGCAACCACTTTTTTCAGTAACATTTCTACTGATGGCAGATCAAATCCTAACCTATTTCACTATCTGTATGATATAATCTGGATGATATTTCTCCCCAGGACACTATCGTACAAACTGAGATTTATTGACCTTAATTTCAAATATTTTCATCACTAAAATATGTGTTAAAAGAAACAGGAAAGTAATGAATGATAACGTTTAGAATAAAGTTCTAACCCAGAATGGATAGTTACTGTACAAGTTCTGAATTGAAAACTAATTTCAAAACTTCATCCCTCATCACCTTTCCTCTGTTTTTCAGGTATGTTTTAGGAATGAAAGCTTATTTGAAATTATGAACAATAAATCTCTACTTCTGCAAAGGCGCTATGTTAGAAATACCATCAAGATTGCACTATAAAGGCTGTGGAATCATCCCACCAAGTTTATGATTTGATCCGTCATCAGTAGTAAAGGTACTGATTGTCTGTATGTGGTTAATGGCACTATGCAGCAAGATCAGTACAAACAGGTACTGAAAAAGATAATTTCTCCCTCAGGTAAGAAGGTAAGATGATAGATTCTGAAGGACGAATACTTTGTAATTATGCAAGACAGTAAAATCAGTTAAAGTCTTTTCGACACACGATGCTCCTCTCTTGCCTTGGCCTGGAAATTCTATTATTTGAATCCAATGGGAAATTTTCAAGAGTAGAAAGAAGGAACTGGAATAAGGAGATAGAAAAATTCACAAAAACAAGACTATTGAGAAGATAACTGAGGTGCGAAATTATCACCAAAAATCTGGGGGAGAAGATGACAGTCAATCCAGAGATAACATGACTAAAAGAATAAAGGTTTTAGTTGCTGTCAAATGAGGTTCAACAAAATATTTGATAAAAAGCCAATTTCACAATTACAGCTTCTAATTCTTTGAAATGCCAAACAACAATGAATATTTAATAAATTTCAACAATGATGTTGTTTTAATAAATTCCAAATATATAAAATATTAAAAATATTATTACGAAACAAATAAAAATGAAAATGTTGACAATATTGCCAATTCAAACCGTTTTTTCCAAATTATCAAAGGTGCGTCTAACAATTTGACCAGGGATATATATATATATATATATCTATATATATATATATATATATATATATATATATATATATATATATATATATATATATATATATATATATATATATATATATATATATATATATCTCCTGTGCAGGATAATAAAACGTACAAAAAATTACCTTTAAACGCGAAGGTCATGCTCAAATCCTAACCTTGATCGTCCTTAGAATATTTAGTAATGGAAGAGTGATTGAAATTGTACTCTCAGATGTCTTTATTTAAAACGGTTTATAATAATAATAATAATAATAATAATAATAATAATAATAATAATAATAATAATAATAATAATAATAATAATAATAATAATAATAATAATAAATAATAATAATAATATAATAATAATAATAATAATAATAATAATAATAATAATAATAATAATAATAATAATAATAATAATAATAATAAATAATAATAATAATAATAATAATAATAATAATAATAATAATAATAATAATAATAATAATAATAATAATAATAATAATAATAATAATAATAATAATAATAATAATAATAATAAATAATAATAATAATAATAATAATAATAATAATAAATAATAATAATAATAATAATAATAATAAATAATAATAATAATAATAATAATAATAATAATAATAATAATAATAATAACTAATAATAATAATAATAATAATAATAATAATAATAATAATAATAATAATAATAATAATAATAATAATTATAATAATAATAATAACAATAACAATAAAATTAAAGGCCCCAATACACTGCCTTTAAATGTTCAAGTCAAAGAAATTTGGGAAAATAGAAAAACAGAAAACGTTCCCGACGTTTGCCAGTGGAGTACAAGTAAAATTAAAGATAGTGGTTATGTCTGTGGTTAGTGAGTTGGACACGGAAAAGATATATATATATATATATATATATATATATATATATATATATATATATATATATATATATATATATATATATATATATATATATATATATATATATATATATATATATATATATATATATATATATATATATATATATATATATATATATATATATATATATATATATATATATATATATATATCCTGAATTCCACCAGGGTTGTGTAAAATCCAGATCTAAGGCTAAATTAAAGGTAAAAATGTCAGAGTATGCGGTTTTGTAGAATGAGCAAATGAAAGGAAGTTGGGAAAATAAACAAAGGAAGCTAGTTTCAGACTTTACAAGGGTCAGAGAGCTGAACAGAGAAAGAATGAGACTGCGTAGAGGGACGTGTCGTTCAAGTCCTTCTCAGTGGAGAAGGAATACGATAGGATCATTCAGAAGAAGAGTGTTATTGCAATAGTAAAATGGTAGGGAAACAAAAATTCGACTGATAGTAAGAGAATGTCGATAGTTAGAGAGTACAAAGAAGTTTCTAAAACGAAGAGCGGTAGACTCTCCCTTTTCAAGGAGGAAGGGTGAGTGAGTGGAAAGATACCGAATATGTGAAACATTCTCGAAGCAGGTGTGGACCATACCCATAAAAAGAAAAAGCAGTTGTGGCGGAGTAAAGAAATATTGAAGCTGTCTCAGAAAATCCAACACTTAGAAGCTTGCTTAGTAAGAAAGATA